>JASPKZ010008239.1:0-70000 GCA_030220185.1 Diploptera punctata
TATATTATTCTACGTTATTTGAACCCTTTGATCTCCACATGATGAAAAGTATTTATTCTAAGTTTTTGACCCTTTGTTCTTCACATGATGAGTATATTATTCTAAGTATTTGACCCTTTGGGGATCACAGGATGAAGTAAATATTCTAAGTTATTGGACCTTGCTTTCACATGATGAAAGATTTATTCTAAGTATTGACCCTTTGTCTTACAATGTGAGTATATTATTTCAGTTTTTGACCCTTTGATCTTCACATGTGAATTATATTATGATACGTTATTTGACCCTTTTGTTTTCACATGATGAAGTATTATGCTAATTATTTGACCCTTGGTCTCACATGATGAAGTTTTTTCTACGTTATTTGACCCTTTGGTCGTCACATGATGAAGTATATTTCTAGGTATTTGACCCTTTGATCTTCACATGAGGAAGTATATTATTCTAAGTTATTTGACCCTTTGATTCAAATGATGAAGTATATTATTCTAAGTATTTTGACCCTTTGGTCTTCACATATGAAGTATATTATTCTAAGTTATTTGAACCCTTTGGACTTCACATGATAATATTTATTCTAAGTTATTTGACCCGTTGGCTCACATGATGAAGTATATGATTCTAAGTTACTTGAACCCTTGGTCTGCACACGATGAAGTATATTATTCTAAGTATTTGACCCCTTGGGTCTCACATGAGGAAGTATATATTCTAAGTTATTGCCCGTTGACTTCACATGATGAATTATTATCTAAGTATTTGAACCCTTGATTTCACATGATAAGTATTTATTCTAAAAGTTAATTGACCTTTGATTTTCACATGATGAAGTAGATTATTCTAGTTATTTGACCCCTTTGGTCTCACATGATAAAGATATTATTTAACGTTTTGGGGACCCTTTGGTTTCAAATGATGAAGTAGATTATTCTAAAATTATTCTACCCTTGAACTTAAAGGATGAAAGTATATTATTCTACGTTATTTGACCCTTTGGTCTTCACATGAGAAGTATAGTATTCTACGTTATTGACCCTTTGATTTCACATGATGAAGTAATTATTCTAAGTTATTTGAACCTTTGACCTTCACATGATGAAGTATATTATTCTAAGTTATTTGACTCCTTAGTCTTCACATATGAAGTTATTATTCTAAGTTATTTGAACCCTTTGGACTTCACATGATAATATATTATTCTAAGTTATTTGACCTTTGGTTTTCACTGATGAAGTATATTATTCTAATTTTTGAGACACTTTGGCTTCACAGATGAAAGGATATTATTTCCAGTTATTTGACCCTTGGTTTACATGATGAAGTAATTTATTCTAAAGGTTATTTGACCCTTGTCTTCACATGATGAAAATATATTATTCTAAGTAATTGGACCATTGCTCTCAAATGATGAAGTAATATTCTAAGTTATTTTGCCCTTGGTTTACACATCATGAAGTATATTATTCTAACGTTATTTGACCCTTTGATCTTCACACATGATGAAGTAATTATTCTAAGGTATTTGACCCCTTTGATCTTCTCACATGATGAAGTATATTATTGTAAGTTATTTGAACCCTTGGGTCTTCAACATGATAGAAATATATTATTCTAAGTTATTTGACCCTTTGCTCTTCACATGATGAAAGTATATTATTCTAAGTATTTGACCCTTTGAGCTTCACACGATGAAGTATATTATTCTAAGTTATTTGACCCTTTGAGGCTTCACATGATGAAGTAATATATTCTAAGTTATTTGACCCTTTGGTCTTCACATGATGAAGTATATGATTCTAAGTTATTTGTGACCCTTTGATCTTCACATGATGAAGTATATTATTCTAAGTTATTTGACCCCTTTGATCTTCCAATGATGAAGTATATTATTTCTAAGGTTATTGACCCTTTGGTCTTCACATGATGAAGTTAATTAATTCTACGTTATTTGACCAACTTGGTTTTCAACATGATTGAAGTATATTATTCTAAGTTCTTTGACCCTTTGTCTTCACATGATGAAGTATATTATTCTAAGTTATTTGACCCTTTGATCTTCACATGGTGAAGTATATTATTCTAAGTTATTTGAACCCTTTGGTCTTATCACATGATGAAGTATATTATTCTACGTTATTTGACCCTTTGGTTTTCACATGATGAAGTATATTATTCTAAGTTATTTGGACCCTTTGATCTTCACATGATAGAGTATATTATTGTAAGTTATTTGACCCTTTGGTCTTCACATGATTAAGTAATTATTCTACAGTTTATTTGACCCTTTGGTCTTCACATGAATGAAGTAATTTATTCTACGTTATTTGACCCTTTTGATTTACACAATGATGAAGTATATTATTTCTACGTTATTTAACCCCTTTGATCTTCACATGATGAAGTATATTATTCTAAGTTATTTGACCCTTTGGTCTTCACATGATGAAGTATATTATTCTAAGTTATTTGACCCTTTGATCTTCACATGAAGAAGATATATATTCTACGTTATTGTGACCCTTTGGTTTTCACATGATGAAGTATATTATTCTACGTTATTTGACCCTTTGGTCTTCACATGATGAAGATAATTATTCTACGTTATTTGACACCCTTTGGTTTTCACATGATGAAGTATATTATTCTAAGTTATTTGACCCTTTGATCTTCACATGATGAAGTATATTATTCTAAAGTTATTTGACCCTTTGGTCTTCACAATGATGAGTATATTTATTCTAAGTTATTTGACCCTTGGGTCTTTCACATGATGAAGTATATTATTCTACGTTATTTGGACCCTTTGGTTTTCACATGATGAAGTATATTATTCTAAGTTATTTGACCCTTTGGTCTCACATGATTAAGTATATTATTCTACGTTAATTTGAACCCTTTGGTTTTCACATGATGAAGTATATTATTCTAAGTTCTTTGACCCTTTGATCTTCACATGATGAAGTATATTATTCTAAGTTATTTGACCCTTTGGTCTTCACATGATGAAGTATATTATTCTAAGTTATTTGACCCTTTGTTCTTCACATGATGAAGTATATTTTTCTAAGTTATTTGACCCTTTGATCTTCACATGATGAAGTATATTATTCTAAGTTATTTGACCCTTTTGGCCTTCACATGATGAAGTATATTATTCTGACGTTATTTGAGACCCTTTGGTTTTCACATGATGAAGTATATTATTCTAAGTTATTTTGACCCTTTGGATCTTCACATGATGAAGTATATTATTCTACGTTATTTGACCCTTTGGTCTTCACATGATGAAGTATATTATTCTAAGTTATTTGACCCTTTGATCTTCACATGATGAAGTATATTATTCTAAGTTATTTGACCCTTTGATCTTCACATGATGAAGTATATTATTCTAAGTTATTTGACCCTTTGATCTTCACATGATGAAGTATATTATTCTAAGTTATTTGACCCTTTGGTCTTCACATGATGAAGTATATTATTCTACGTTATTTGACCCTTTGGTTTTCACATGATGAAGTATATTATTCTAAGTTATTTGACCCTTTGATCTTCACATGATGAAGTATATTATTCTACGTTATTTGACCCTTTGGTCTTCACATGATGAAGTATATTATTCTAAGTTATTTTGACCCTTTGATCTTCACATGATGAAGTATATTATTCTAAGTTATTTGACCCTTTGGTCTTCACATGATGAAGTATATTATTCTAAGTTATTTGACCCTTTGATCTTCACATGATGAAGTATATTATTCTACGTTATTTGACCCTTTGGTCTTCACATGATGAAGTATATTATTCTAAGTTATTGACCCTTTGGTCTTCACATGATGAAGTATATTATTCTAAGTTATTTGACCCTTTGATCTTCACATGATGAAGTAATATTATTCTACGTTATTTGACCCTTTGGTCTTCACTTGATGAAGTATATTATTCTACGTTATTTGACCCTTTGGTTTTCACATGATGAAGTATATTATTCTAAGTTATTGTGACCCTTTGATCTTCACATGATGAAGTATATTATTCTAAGTTATTTGACCCTTTGATCTTCACATGATGAAGTATATTATTCTAAGTTATTTGACCCTTTGGTTTCACATGATGAAGTATTTATTCTACGTTATTTGACCCTTTGGTTCTTCACATGATGAGTATATTATTCTTAAGTTATTTGACCCTTTGATCTTCACATGATGAAGTATATTATTCTAAGTTATTTGACCCTTTGATCTTCACATGATGAAGTATATTATTCTAAGTTATTTGACCCTTTGGTCTTCACATGATGAAGTATATTATTCTAAGTTATTTGACCCTTTGATCTTCACATGATGAAGTATATTATTCTAAGTTATTTGACCCTTTGATCTTCACATGATGAAGTATATTATTCTAAGTTATTTGACCCTTTGGACTTCACATGATGAAGTATATTATTCTACGTTATTTGACCCTTTGGTTTTCACATGATGAAGTATATTTTTCTAAGTTCTTTGACCCTTTGATCCTCACATGATGAAGTATATTATTCTAAGTTATTTGACCCTTTGATCTTCACATGATGAAGTATATTATTCTAAGTTATTTGACCCTTTGGTCTTCACATGATGAAGTATATTATTCTACGTTATTTGACCCTTTGGTTTTCACATGATGAAGTATATTATTCTAAGTTATTTGACCCTTTGATCTTCACATGATGAAGTATATTATTGTAAGTTATTTGACCCTTTGGTCTTCACATGATGAAGTATATTATTCTAAGTTATTTGACCCTTTGGTCTTCACATGATGAAGTATATTATTCTACGTTATTTGACCCTTTGGTTTTCACATGATGAAGTATATTATTCTACGTTATTTAACCCTTTGATCTTCACATGATGAAGTATATTATTCTAAGTTATTTGACCCTTTGGTCTTCACATGATGAAGTATATTATTCTAAGTTATTTGACCCTTTGATCTTCACATGATGAAGTATATTATTCTACGTTATTTGACCCTTTGGTTTTCACATGATGAAGTATATTATTCTACGTTATTTGACCCTTTGGTTTTCACATGATGAAGTATATTATTCTAAGTTATTTGACCCTTTGGTCTTCACATGATGAAGTATATTATTCTACGTTATTTGACCCTTTGGTCTTCACATGATGAAGTATATTTATTCTACGTTATTTGACCCTTTGATCTTCACATGATGAAGTATATTATTCTACGTTATTTGACCCTTTGGTCTTCACATGATGAAGTATATTATTCTACGTTATTTGACCCTTTGGTTTTCACATGATGAAGTATATTATTCTAAGTTATTTGACCCTTTGATCTTCACATGATGAAGTATATTATTCTAAGTTATTTGACCCTTTGGTCTTCACATGATGAAGTATATTATTCTAAGTTATTTGACCCTTTGGTCTTCACATGATGAAGTATATATATTCTACGTTATTTGACCCTTTGGTTTTCACATGATGAAGTATATTATTCTAAGTTATTTGACCCTTTGGTCTTCACATGATGAAGTATATTATTCTACGTTATTTGACCCTTTGGTTTTCACATGATGAAGTATATTATTCTAAGTTCTTTGACCCTTTGATCTTCACATGATGAAGTATATTATTCTAAGTTATTTGACCCTTTGATCTTCACATGATGAAGTATATTATTCTAAGTTATTTGACCCTTTGGTCTTCACATGATGAAGTATATTATTCTACGTTATTTGACCCTTTGATTTTCACATGATGAAGTATATTATTCTAAGTTATTTGACCCTTTGATCTTCACATGATGAAGTATATTATTGTAAGTTATTTGACCCTTTGGTCTTCACATGATGAAGTATATTATTCTAAGTTATTTGACCCTTTGGTCTTCACATGATGAAGTATATTATTCTAAGTTATTTGACCCTTTGATCTTCACATGATGAAGTATATTATTCTACGTTATTTGACCCTTTGGTTTTCACATGATGAAGTATATTATTCTACGTTATTTGACCCTTTGGTTTTCACATGATGAAGTATATTATTCTAAGTTATTTGACCCTTTGGTCTTCACATGATGAAGTATATTATTCTACGTTATTTGACCCTTTGGTCTTCACATGATGAAGTATATTATTCTACGTTATTTGGACCCTTTGATCTTCACATGATGAAGTATATTATTCTACGTTATTTGACCCCTTTGGTCTTCACATGATGAAGTATATTATTCTACGTTATTTGACCCTTTGGTTTTCACATGATGAAGTATATTATTCTAAGTTATTTGACCCTTTGATCTTCACATGATGAAGTATATTATTCTAAGTTATTTGACCCTTTGGTCTTCACATGATGAAGTATATTATTCTAAGTTATTTGACCCTTTGGTCTTCACATGATGAAGTATATTATTCTACGTTATTTGACCCTTTGGTTTTCACATGATGAAGTATATTATTCTAAGTTATTTGACACTTTGGTCTTCACATGATGAAGTATATTATTCTACGTTATTTGACCCTTTGGTTTTCACATGATGAAGTATATTATTCTAAGTTCTTTGACCCTTTGATCTTCACATGATGAAGTATATTATTCTAAGTTATTTGACCCTTTGATCTTCACATGATGAAGTATATTATTCTAAGTTATTTGACCCTTTGGTCTTCACATGATGAAGTATATTATTCTACGTTATTTGACCCTTTGGTTTTCACATGATGAAGTATATTATTCTAAGTTATTTGACCCTTTGATCTTCACATGATGAAGTATATTATTGTAAGTTATTTGACCCTTTGGTCTTCACATGATGAAGTATATTATTCTAAGTTATTTGACCCTTTGGTCTTCACATGATGAAGTATATTATTCTAAGTTATTTGACCCTTTGATCTTCACATGATGAAGTATATTATTCTAAGTTATTTGACCCTTTGATCTTCACATGATGAAGTATATTATTCTAAGTTATTTGACCCTTTGGTCTTCACATGATGAAGTATATTATTCTAAGTTATTTGACCCTTTGATCTTCACATGATGAAGTATATTATTCTAAGTTATTTGACCCTTTGATCTTCACATGATGAAGTATATTATTCTAAGTTATTTGACCCTTTGGTCTTCACATGATGAAGTATATTATTCTACGTTATTTGACCCTTTGGTTTTCACATGATGAAGTATATTATTCTAAGTTCTTTGACCCTTTGATCTTCACATGATGAAGTATATTATTCTAAGTTATTTGACCCTTTGATCTTCACATGGTGAAGTATATTATTCTAAGTTATTTGACCCTTTGGTCTTCACATGATGAAGTATATTATTCTACGTTATTTGACCCTTTGGTTTTCACATGATGAAGTATATTATTCTAAGTTATTTGACCCTTTGATCTTCACATGATGAAGTATATTATTGTAAGTTATTTGACCCTTTGGTCTTCACATGATGAAGTATATTATTCTAAGTTATTTGACCCTTTGGTCTTCACATGATGAAGTATATTATTCTACGTTATTTGACCCTTTGGTTTTCACATGATGAAGTATATTATTCTACGTTATTTAACCCTTTGATCTTCACATGATGAAGTATATTATTCTAAGTTATTTGACCCTTTGGTCTTCACATGATGAAGTATATTATTCTAAGTTATTTGACCCTTTGATCTTCACATGATGAAGTATATTATTCTACGTTATTTGACCCTTTGGTTTTCACATGATGAAGTATATTATTCTACGTTATTTGACCCTTTGGTCTTCACATGATGAAGTATATTATTCTACGTTATTTGACCCTTTGGTTTTCACATGATGAAGTATATTATTCTAAGTTATTTGACCCTTTGATCTTCACATGATGAAGTATATTATTCTAAGTTATTTGACCCTTTGGTCTTCACATGATGAAGTATATTATTCTAAGTTATTTGACCCTTTGGTCTTCACATGATGAAGTATATTATTCTACGTTATTTGACCCTTTGGTTTTCACATGATGAAGTATATTATTCTAAGTTATTTGACCCTTTGGTCTTCACATGATGAAGTATATTATTCTACGTTATTTGACCCTTTGGTTTTCACATGATGAAGTATATTATTCTAAGTTCTTTGACCCTTTGATCTTCACATGATGAAGTATTATTATTCTAAGTTATTTGACCCTTTGATCTTCACATGATGAAGTATATTATTCTAAGTTATTTGACCCTTTGGTCTTCACATGATGAAGTATATTATTCTACGTTATTTGACCCTTTGGTTTTCACATGATGAAGTATATTATTCTAAGTTATTTGACCCTTTGATCTTCACATGATGAAGTATATTATTGTAAGTTATTTTGACCCTTTGGTCTTCACATGATGAAGTATATTATTCTAAGTTATTTGACCCTTTGGTCTTCACATGATGAAGTATATTATTCTACGTTTATTTGACCCTTTGGTTTTCACATGATGAAGTGTATTATTCTACGTTATTTAACCCTTTGATCTTCACATGATGAAGTATATTATTCTAAGTTTTTTGACCCTTTGGTCTTCACATGATGTAATATATTATTCTAAGTTATTTGACCCTTTTATCTTCACATGATGAAAGTATATTATTTCTACGTTATTTAGACCCTTTGGTTTTCACATGATGAAGTATATTATTCTACGTTATTTGACCCTTTGGTTTTCACATGATGAAGTATATTATTCTACGTTATTTGACCCTTTGATCTTCACATGATGAAGTATATTATTCTAAGTTATTTGACCCTTTGGTCTTCACATGATGAAGTATATTATTCTAAGTTATTTGACCCTTTGGTCTTCACATGATGAAGTATATTATTCTACTACGTTATTTGACCCTTTGGTTTTCACATGATGAAGTATATTATTCTAAGTTATTTGACCCTTTGATCTTCACATGATGAAGTATATTATTCTACGTTATTTAACCCTTTGATCTTCACATGATGAAGTATATTATTCTAAGTTATTTGACCCTTTGGTCTTCACATGATGAAGTATATTATTCTACGTTATTTGACCCTTTGGTTTTCACATGATGAAGTATATTATTCTAAGTTATTTGACCCTTTGGTCTTCACATGATGAAGTATATTATTCTACGTTATTTGACCCTTTGGTCTTCACATGATGAAGTATATTATTCTAAGTTATTTGACCCTTTGATCTTCACATGATGAAGTATATTATTCTAAGTTATTTGACCCTTTGGTCTTCACATCATGAAGTATATTATTCTAAGTTATTTGACCCTTTGGTTTTCACATGATGAAGTATATTATTCTACGTTATTTGACCCTTTGGTCTTCACATGATGAAGTATATTATTCTAAGTTATTTGACCCTTTGATCTTCACATGATGAAGTATATTATTCTAAGTTTTTTGACCCTTTGATCTTCACATGATGAAGTATATTATTCTACGTTATTTAACCCTTTGATCTTCACATGATGAAGTATATTATTCTAAGTTATTTGACCCTTTGGTCTTCACATGATGAAGTATATTATTCTAAGTTATTTGACCCTTTGATCTTCACATGATGAAGTATATTATTCTAAGTTATTTGACCCTTTGGTCTTCACATGATGAAGTATATTATTCTACGTTATTTGACCCTTTGGTTTTCACATGATGAAGTATATTATTCTACGTTATTTGACCCTTTGGTTTTCACATGATGAAGTATATTATTCTAAGTTATTTGACCCTTTGCTCTTCACATGATGAAGTATATTATTCTACGTTATTTGACCCTTTGATCTTCACATGATGAAGTATATTATTCTACGTTATTTAACCCTTTGATCTTCACATGATGAAGTATATTATTCTAAGTTATTTGACCCTTTGATCTTCACATGATGAAGTATATTATTCTCAGTTATTTAACCCTTTGATCTTCACATGATGAAGTATATTATTCTACGTTATTTAACCCTTTGATCTTCACATGATGAAGTATGTTATTCTAAGTTATTTGACCCTTTGATCTTCACATGATGAAGTATATTATTCTACGTTATTTGACCCTTTGGTTTTCACATGATGAAGTATATTATTCTAAGTTATTTAACCCTTTGATCTTCACATGATTAAGTATATTATTCTACGTTATTTGACCCTTTGATCTTCACATGATGAAGTATATTATTCTACGTTATTTGACCCTTTGATCTTCACATGATGAAGTATATTATTCTACGTTATTTGACCCTTTGATCTTCACATGATGAAGTATATTATTCTACGTTATTTGACCCTTTGGTTTTCACATGATGAAGTATATTATTCTAAGTTATTTAACCCTTTGATCTTCACATGATGAAGTATATTATTCTACGTTATTTAACCCTTTGATCTTCACATGATGAAGTATATTATTCTAACTTATTTGACCCTTTGATCTTCACATGATGAAGTATATTATTCTAAGTTATTTGACCCTTTGGTCTTCACATGATGAAGTATATTATTCTACGTTATTTGACCCTTTGGTTTTCACATGATGAAGTATATTATTCAAAGTTATTTGACCCTTTGATCTTCACATGATGAAGTATATTATTCTACGTTATTTGACCCTTTGGTCTTCACATGATGAAGTATATTATTCTAAGTTATTTGACCCTTTGATCTTCACATGATGAAGTATATTATTCTACGTTATTTGACCCTTTGATCTTCACATGATGAAGTATATTATTCTACGTTATTTAACCCTTTGATCTTCACATGATGAAGTATATTATTCTAAGTTATTTGACCCTTTGATCTTCACATGATGAAGTATATTATTCTAAGTTATTTAACCCTTTGATCTTCACATGATGAAGTATATTATTCTAAGTTATTTAACCCTTTGATCTTCACATGATGAAGTATATTATTCTACGTTATTTAACCCTTTGATCTTCACATGATGAAGTATATTATTCTAAGTTATTTGACCCTTTGGTCTTCACATGATGAAGTATATTATTCTAAGTTATTTGACCCTTTGATCTTCACATGATGAAGTATATTATTCTACGTTATTTAACCCTTTGATCTTCACATGATGAAGTATATTATTCTAAGTTATTTGACCCTTTGGTCTTCACATGATGAAGTATATTATTCTACGTTATTTGACCCTTTGGTTTTCACATGATGAAGTATATTATTCTAAGTTATTTGACCCTTTGATCTTCACATGATGAAGTATATTATTCTAAGTTATTTGACCCTTTGGTCTTCACATGATGAAGTATATTATTCTAAGTTATTTGACCCTTTGGTCTTCACATGATGAAGTATATTATTCTACGTTATTTGACCCTTTGGTTTTCACATGATGAAGTATATTATTCTAAGTTATTTGACCCTTTGGTCTTCACATGATGAAGTATATTATTCTAAGTTATTTAACCCTTTGATCTTCACATGATGAAGTATATTATTCTAAGTTATTTGACCCTTTGGTCTTCACATGATGAAGTATATTATTCTACGTTATTTGACCCTTTGGTTTTCACATGATGAAGTATATTATTCTAAGTTATTTAACCCTTTGATCTTCACATGATGAAGTATATTATTCTACGTTATTTGACCCTTTGGTTTTCACATGATGAAGTATATTATTCTAAGTTATTTGACCCTTTGATCTTCACATGATGAAGTATATTATTCTACGTTATTTGACCCTTTGGTTTTCACATGATGAAGTATATTATTGTAAGTTATTTGACCCTTTGATCTTCACACGATGAAGTATATTATTCTAAGTTATTTGACCCTTTGGTCTTCACATGATGAAGTATATTATTCTACGTTATTTGACCCTTTGGTCTTCACATGATGAAGTATATTATTCTAAGTTATTTGACCCTTTGGTCTTCACATGATGAAGTATTCTAAGTTATTTGACCCTTTGGTCTTCACATGATGAAGTATTCTAAGTTATTTGACCCTTTGGTCTTCACATGATGAAGTATATTATTCTAAGTTATTCTTCTTTAGGATCTATGACCATTTTACAAAAAAAAACATGAACTTTTTAGAGTGATGATAAATTGATGTTTCTTACCCATGAACAGGCTGCTCTCGTCCCCAAGGAGGACCTGAAGAGAAAGCTCCGGTCCTCCACACCATCCTGAATTCGTTAGAAAAATCGCGAATATTTATATGATAATTTTTAAGTTGCTAATCGGGGGAAACTCGAGTGGAAAGTTAGTTTTTCGCTTCAGTATATGAGGGGTTTTTTCATCGGTTTTCACTTACAACTTTCACATGATATAGTTCAAAACCGTCATCTATGTCAAAATGGAAAACTCTGTTCCACTTTCACTTCTTGCAGCTCAAATTCACCCCTATCTAATGTGGTCATCTCTGATCTTTCTGACTAAATAATGTTGATATGACATTATATCCTGGAATGTTGTGACATGGTTTTGATCCAGGATATAAAACATTATAGATTTTTACTCGCTTTTTTATATATAAAAGGTCCTTTGAGTATGACTAATTTGTATTTCAATGTGGTTATTTATTTCATATCTTCTGATATAATAAACAAGTATATATGTATAAGCTTTATCGGTTTTTTAATAGTATTTTATTATTATGGTAGTTAGGCCCTAGTGTAGGCGTAACAGGAATTGTTACCAGTTTTTGCATATCACATACAAATTTTGCACAATTATATCTTTAACATAAAAATGAGAGCGCGATCCACCTCTTGTATGCGGTATATATGTGTTATATTAAAATATGTCAACACCTGAAATATATTACAATTTTATAATATAATCACTGCTTTTATTCGTATTGGTTTGTCATTGTGTTTAGCTGAGGTTATATTCATCCTACGACCCTCTCCTGGTTGAACTACACAGTTTTCGGCGGAAAACTGAGGAAGCAATAAGCGCATGTGCTATATATTACAATTCCAATACCACTAACAACATTAAAATACAGTATTACCAGCATTCCTTCCACCTCCAGCACAGAAGATGATTTGAATTTGTCTCTAGAATCAAAGAAAACAATCCACACCCTATCAATTATTCAAAATTAAACTATTTGTCCCGCGCCTTAGCCGAGCGGTTAAGGTAGGAAGCCTTGGCGCAGAGATACGGGACTTGCGCTGGTTCGAGTCTCCATGGGGGAACAAATTTTCTCATGGTATTTCGGCCAGTATGGGACCCAGCATCGTGAGGCAATTGGGTAGCTACAATAAATAGCGGCTCCAGGTTGAGAAACCAGCTATAACGGCTGGGATACTCGACATGCTAACCACATGTCACCCCTACACTGGCTGTTGATCATCTACCTCTGTGATTGACACTTGTGGATGTGAAGGGCCAGCAGCCGGCTGGTAAAAGGGCAACCGCTGAAAAGTTGAAAGACCCTCAATCGGATCAAACCGGATCGGTTCGCTATTTGGATCTTGCAAAAAAAAAAAAGGTAAACTTTCAGGTTCGAGATTTAAAGTAAAGTAAAGTAAAGTAAAGTAAAGTAAAGTAAAGTAAAGTAAAGTAAAGTAAAGTAAAGTAAAGTAAAGTAAAGTAAAGTAAAGTAAAGTAAAGTAAAGTGAAGTAAAGTAACGTGATCCCACAACAGGCCCGGAGGCCCTTGGGGTAGTAGGAGGTTAAGGCTCCCACTTTTTCTAGACAATCGGCACTTGATGTCAGCCCTGCGTGACGGCCGCCTTTACCCCAGAACAAGCGCCTGGTACTCATTTCCGTTAGAGGCTGAGTCGACCCCAGGGCCATAGTGCCGCCAGAAGGTTTTGGTCAGTTTAAAAATCCTGACCCCACCGGGACTTGAACCCTAGACCCTCCAGCTTGTAGCTCAGTGCCTTAACCACTACCCTACGGCGTGCCCCTCGAGATTTAAATAAGTCAATTTTAAACCCTAATACAACATTTTATTCCTAAAGACATCGTGAAGAAAAATTAAAAAAGTATTTCGTAATAGGGAATTTGTGTACTGTTGTTATATCCTGTCTTTTACAGTTTATGAACCGGCAAGTTGGCGTACATTTATTAATTCTAGCAAAATAAGTCTAAAGGTCTTTCGTGTGGATAATGGGGATAAATTAGCTTCAGTTATAGTAGTTCAGTCATTGTACATGAAAGAAACAAGTACAAACATATGTTCTATTATATAAAAAATAAAATATACTGAACACAAGTGATATATATGCTGTGTCCTTAACATGTGTGGTACTATATTAGGGTAACAAGGAGGGTACACGAAATGTTCGCGTATTTCGTGCGAATGGGACTCTAGAGCTAGGGAAAGTCACTGGAAAATTACTAATTGACCGAAGAGAAAGCTATTGGTGCCAGGGACAAAAATGTAGTTAGTTAATTCCGAAAAAAAATATTGCTACCTCCTTACTTACTTACTCACTGGCACTATTGAACCCGTAGGTTCATGGCCGCGCGGACATAAGCTCTCCATAAATCCCTATCCTGAGCTAATGCTTTCCAATCATTCCCTGTATAATCTACTTCCCTCAAATCATAGTTAATGTTGTTCTCCCACCTCATTCTTGGTCTACCAACTGGGCGTTTTCCCTCTGGCTTTCCTACAAGAAGCTTCCATGCACGTCTTTCATTCCCCATACGCGCAACATGTCCTGCCCATCGCAGTCTACGAGACTTAACTGTTCTTATTATATCTGACTTCCTATACATACCATGTAGTTCATTGTTATGTAGTCTTCTCCATTCACGTGTCTGTTCATCTCTCTTTGGTCCAAAAATGTTCCTAAGAACTTTATTCTCAAATTCTCGTAATCTCCTTTCCTCCCTTAAAGTAAGAGTCCATGTTTCGCACCCATATAATATAACTGGTAGAATAATAATTTTATATATTTTCAGTTTAACGTTTTTTGAAAGGAGTTGGGATATCAAGAGTCTCTGCAATGCATAATAGCACGCATTTCCAGAATTGAGCCTATGTTTAATTTCTTTGCGCATCTCATTCCTATTTGTGATTATTGTTCCTAGGTATTTGAATTCATCCACTTCCTCAAAATTTCCCTCATTTGTCATTAGCTGTCCATTTCCATTATATAATGTATTTCTACGTGTGACCATATATTTAGTTTTATTGATATTTACTTCCAGTCCTAATTTCTTAGTGTTATTCATTAGTGTGTGCAAGTTGTCCTTTCGTATCTCCTTGCTATCGGCCAATAATACTACATCATCAGCATAACCTAACAGCTTATTAATACTATTGAGTTGTAAGCCTTCCTCATTCTCTAAAGATTTAATGGCATGCTCTAGTACAAAATTAAATAGTAGAGGAGACTAGGATTAATGAAGGAATTTTTTTAAACAAAATGAGTCCCTTGTTACCAAAACATTGCTAAAAATTCTATTACTGTCGGAGCAAAACTGAAGGAAGATTTTTTTATGGCCACAGGTTCGCTAACGTATTAGAAAAGTTACTTAAAACTGCATGTCTTACATGGAACTATAAGCTTGGGAATCATAAAAGGACGTCATTGAGAAGTTTTTGGGTAGTGCTGAATGTGATCAATATGAGAAAATTGTAAAACCATGCTTGAAAAGTTCAGGGCACTGGGATGTAATATATGATCTTGAAGTTACACTTCCTTCACTCTCTTCTTCAACATTTCCCAGAGAATTTGGGAGCTCTAAGTGCAGAACATGGCAAGTGTTTCCTTCAAGACATAAAAGAGATGGAAACGAAGTACCAGGGTCATTGGCAATGTCTCCAAGTTTGCCTACTATCGTAGATTTTTGGTAAGAGAAAAACCTTGGCAGGAGCACTAACTCCAATAAACTCACCGTTAATTTCTCGTTAAGCGCAGGCGAAAATAGAGATAATATATATTAGTAGTTTTTTATTTATTTTAAACTGTTTAACTACACAATTGATATTGTATCAAAGTATCTGTAGATTTTACAGCAATTTAAAGCATTAGGATTATTACATGCAATGCAGAAAGTAATAAATATTTAATTTCAACGCGGCAAAAAAAGTTGCGTGATACAAAAACCCTGTTAAGATATTTGAATTCAGCTACCGAAATTAGGTTTAGAAACCTCTTAACCCATTAGCTTCAATTTTAAATGTTCAATGCATTTCCCAAGAAACCGGATTTAAGTTGCTGTAAATTGTATTGTCTCTCTTCAGACATTCAAAACAAACAAAAGATAACGGTACTTGAGATCACAATAAGAATGAAGGCCGAAACACATTCCTCTGCTATTCATAAATGTTAACAAAAGATTACCATGCCAAGATATGTAAATTGTTTTCCAAAATACATAACAGCAGAGTAAAGCGAATGTACCTCGGCTTCTGAGTTGAAGGCCATTTAACTGCCGGCGAGTCTACCTCGTCTTTTGAGGCGAATGGGTTAAACCCTGTGCCGCAGAAAAAATAAATTAATTCTCAGGCCTGTGTTATCAGACTATATGGCAGCCTAGAGAATAAATAATAGTTTTAAAAAACTAAAACAACACGCTTTATTAGAAAACCGAACTAAAAAAATGAAAAATAATTTTAATTTTCAACACGCTTGAGATAAATAATTTTACCATCAAAAGCGTGGGGTGCTCTTTATGAATTAATATATTTGATAATAAACAGATATTGGTAAAAGTAAAGTCTCTAAGGAAGAAAATGTAAAAATCATAAAAAGCACCCCACGCTTTTGATGGTAAAATTATTTATCCCTAGCGTGTTGGAAATTAAAATTATTTTTCATTTTTTTAGTTCGGTTTTCTAATAAAGCGTGTTGTTTTAGTTGTTTAAAACTATTATTTTATTTTTATTTTTTTAGTTTTAATATTTTACAGAATAAGATAAAAATGTAAATATCTTTAAATTCGATACTATTGTAGGATGAGTTAAAAGTAATATTCTTCTAAAAAAATCCTACCAGCCGGATTTGAACCAGCGACCTATGGATTACTGAAATTATATACCACTTTAAATTTATCCCAAGAGTGTTGGAAATTAAAATTATTTTTCATTTTTGAGTTCGGTTTTCTAATAAAGCGTGCTGTTTTAGTTTTTTAAAACTGTTATTTATTGATTATCTGACGATTCTGGCCAGGATTTTAGAAACAAATATGGAAATATTGTATTGTCACGGGTCCGTTACAAGTATACAAAGTTTCAAGTCGATCCAATGCCTCTAAGTGGGTAAAAATCGTGTTCAAAAATTCCTTTACATATATACAAAGACACTTTTTTATATTTTTTTATTATTCTGGTCATGATTTTAGAAACAAGATATGAAATTATTGTATTGTCACGGGTCTTTTACAAGTGTATAAAGTTTCTAGTCGATCCAATGATTATAAGTGGGTGAAAATCTCATTGAAAGATTCCGTTACATAGATAGATAGATAGATAGATAGATGGATACAGGTCAAGCTAATATAAAGCGTGTAAAATCATGTAGAGTAAACAAAACTTGGGTCAAATATACCTCCACGAATTAATCCTTCATAATATTTATTTCAGAATTTACTTTTATTTATAAATTATTGTTTTTTAAGATTTTCCAATGTTCAATAATAGTTTGTTCACAGCTTTTACATTCATCACATTCGTGTAATTTCGTTTTAGTCCACAAACATGTTACGTCCATAATAGTCCACAAACATTATTTTTATGTCCACTAATAAACATCGCCCACTAGAAGTCAATGATTTGGTCCACCATAGTGAACTAGTTACAACAATTAATTGTAATTTTATACATACGAGTATTTATAAGTACTACCTTCATCTTTATTTGCAAACGCGTGGGCTTACCTTCTCAATATACAATATCATATATATATATATATATATATATCCAATAGCAAAACAGGGCATCCCATACATCATGATTCTCGTAACCAAGAAGATAGTTAGCAATTTTTGCTGAATGAATGTAGTATTTTAAAGCTTATAAACTAAATTATCCTTATTACACGCTTTATATTAGCTTGACCTGTATCTATCTATCTATCTATCTATGTAACTGAATCTTCTAATGCGATTTTCACCCACTTAGAATCATTGGATCGACTTGAAACTATGTATACTTGTAAAGGACCCGTGACAATATAATAATTTCATATTTATTTTCTAAAATCCTGGCCAGAATCATCTGAAAATCAAAAACAGTGTCTTTTTATCTATGTAATGGAATTTTTGAACACGATTTTCACCCACTTTGAAACATTGGATCGACTTGAAACTTTGTATACTTGTATAGGACCCATGACAATATAATAATTTCATATTTATTTTCTAAAATCCTGGCCAGAATCATCTGAAAATCAAAAACAGTGTCTTTGTATCTATGTAATGGAATTTTTGAACACGATTTTCACCCACTTTGAAACATTGGATCGACTTGAAACTATGTATACTTGTAAAGGACCCGTGACAATATAATAATTTCATATTTATTTTCTAAAATCCTGGCCAGAATCATCTGAAAATCAAAAACCGTGTCTTTGTATCTATGTAATGGAATTTTTGAACACGATTTTCACCCACTTAGAAATATTGGATCGACTTGAAACTTTGTATACTTGTATAGGACCCGTAACAATACAATAATTTCATATTTCTTTCTAAACTCCTGGCCAGAATCACCAGAAAATAAAAAAAAAGTGTCTTTGTATCTATGTAACGGAATTTTTTAACACGATTTTCACCCACTTAGAAACTTCGGATCGACTTAAACTTTGTGTACTTGTAGAGGACCCGTGACAATACAATAATTTCATATTTTCTTTCTAAAATCCTGGCCAGAATCATCAGAAAATAAAAAAAAATGAAAACTTGTATAATAGGTTGCGGACTTGTCGACTTTTAGTCAATCGTTATAAGAGCTCAGGTGGTAGAGCAGTGAACTCTAGTGGTATATAATTTCAGTAATTCATAGGTCGCTGGTTCAAACCCGGCTGGGAGTTTTTTTTAAAAAGTGTATTGTGTTCAGCTCATACTACAATAGTATCGAATTAAAATTTTTATCTTATTCTGTAAAATATTAAAACTAAAATATAAAATATAAATAATAGTTTTAAAAAACTAAAACAACACGCTTTATTAGAAAACCTAACTAAAAAAAATGAAAAATAATTTTAATTTCCAACACGCTTGGGATAAATAATTTTACCATCAAAAGCGTGGGGTGCTTTTTATGATTTTTACATTTTCTTCTTAGAGAGCTTACTTTTACCAATGTCTGTGTATTATCAAAAATATTAATTCATAAAGAGCACCCCACGCTTTTGATGGTAAAATTATTTATCCCAAGCATGTTGGAAATTAAAATTATTTTTCATTTTTTTAGTTAGTTTTCTAATAAAGCGTGTTGTTTTAGTTTTTTAAAACTATTATTTATTTTTTAAACAAAGTTATTTAAATTTAATTGAAATGTTATTGTATAAATTGATTAACTGTTCTGAGTCATATTATATTTGATTTCATTAGGTAATATGGAAAAAATAATATAACACATTAATAATGGCGATATTGGCTTATATTAATTATAATTAAAACAATTAATATGTCGTTACATGTACAGAATTTCAATTGGACTTAAAAGTAAGTGGACAAAAATGTATACGCACTGAAAAAAGATGAAAAAAGTGCGTGGTGCATATAGATTTATATTGTACATTTTTAGATAAATATCAAAATTTTTAGAAAACGTTTCCTAAAATGTTTTTTTCTTTCAGTAAGTGTGGTGGCATATGACATTAATAGGCAATGTTAAAATTAGACGTACCTGTTAGAAACAAATAATGGATGAAATGTCGATGTAAATAAAATGAAATTGGCCTTTAAACTGTGGAACAAAATGACGTCATGGTAACTTAATACCAGTTCTTAATAACGTATAATATATCGAGTGTAATCAGTAAATCGCATACTTACTTACTTACTCACTGGCACTATCGAACCCGTAGGTTCATGGCCGCGCGGACATAAGCTCTCCATACAACCCTATCCTGAGCTAATGCTTTCCAATCATTCCCTGTATAATCTACTTCCCTCAAATAATAGTTAATGTTATTCTCCCACCTCATTCTTGGTCTACCAACTGGGCGTTTTCCCTCTGACTTTCCTTCAAGAAGCTTCCATGCACGTCTTTCATTCCCCATACGCGCAACATGTCCTGCCCATCGCAGTCTCCGAGACTTAACTGTTCTTATTATATCTGGCTTCCTATAAAGACGATGTAGTTCATTTTTATGTAATCTTCTCCATTCACCTGTCTCTTCATCTCTCTTTGGTCCAAAAATTTTCCTAAGTACTTTATTCTCAAATACTTGTAATCTCCTTTCCTCCCTTAAAGTAAGAGTCCATGTTTCGCAATCATATAATATAACTGGTAGAATAATAGTTTTATATATTTTCATAAGTAATGCCACGAGTGATTTCCAAATTATCGATAAATTCACGACTCACGAAGTGAGGAGTGAATTTATCTAGAGAATTTGGAAATCAAGAGTGGCATTTGTTAGGACTATTTAACGAATAAAATTAAGCTGTTTACTCACAAATCATTATTTAACTATAGTTATTTTAAAACATTTATATATTTAATGTAAACGGCGATGTTTGGAAACAAATGAGAAACGATAGGTACGCTTCTACTGCTTCTTTTGTTTATCACTGCAACCAGATCATACTATTTATTGCCAAAGGAACGCAATATTGTAAGGAGGAGCTTTCTTTAATATGGTAATTATAACACTGATAAATATTTGGTGAAACACGACTCTGATTGGTTGTAAAACAGAAATCATTGAAACGTGATTGGTCATTGACTCCCATTTGGGGCATGAGTTAAATAGTCAGTTTAACGTTTTTTGAAAGGAGTTGGGACATCAAGAGTCTCTGCAATGCATAATAGCACGCATTTCCAGAATTGAGCCTATGTTTAATTTCTTTGTGCATCAGTAAATCGCATAAATTTAATAATTATTTCCCAGAGCAAAATTACTGAAACATTAAAACTATTGAGGTTATACATTTTCAGATTCGTTACAACCAGATCATTAGTAGAGGTGAAGACATATATTTTTCTATAGTGGTTTCAAGTTTATGAAGTTACACGTATGTTTTGTAATTCTTAAAATATAATTAGATATTTTAGCTGGATTGTAGCACTATCCACATGGCGGATTTCTCCACAAACAGATCTGACGAATCTCAGAGTTCTTGTCATAGGCGTCTGTTTTACTGCAATTTTAAGAAAATTCAATCTCAAAATAACTCGAAACGTACGACCATCTGAGTGGAATACTTACAAGGAGACTGTCAACCGTTACACGCCGCAACCTAACTTGCAACTTCTCTCAGAGTAGCATTTGATGTACAAAGGACATATCTCATACTGATACCACTATCCATAGTTCTTCTCTTCACCCATATAGGCCCTACTCATAAGATGGCAGCCTTTAATAGTTACATTCATAGACTTTTAAATATCCGTCTTTCACCCTTGGAATATAATAATGAATTGAATATTATTAAACAATTGGCTGTTAATAATGGCTACGACCCTGAAATTATAGAATGTTTAATTAAGAAGGTTCATTACAAAAAAGCAATTAACAAAGTTTTTCCTTTACCCAAAGAAAACATAAAGAAATATGTCGTAATGTCATACATAGGCCCACTTTCAAATTAAATATCTAAACACTTTAAAAAGTTGAACATTAATGCGGAATTTAAAACTAATAAAACTCTACAAAATATAATAAAAAACAATAAAACCAAAACGAAAAAAGAAAAATTATCAGGTGTATATAAATTGAAGTGTGGCACATGTGACAATGTCTATATAGGACAAACTGGTAGACATTTTATTTCTCGGATAAAGGAACACATGAGAGCATATAACAGAAATTTAAAAAATTCAAAATATGCTAACCACCTATTCAAATTTAATCATTGTTTCGATCCAAATTTTGAAATTTTACATGTTTGTGATGAGGGTAAGTAGTTGGATCTTTTGGAGGCTGTAGAAATTATAAATTTAAAAGTAGTAAAAAACTGTTAAATTCTCAACTTGATTTGAATGAATCCCCTTTGTTAAATTAAAAAATTTAAATAAATATTGTTGTATTGTTGCTTAGATCAGTTGGAACACAATTCATAATTTAACATGTCTGAAGAAGGTACAGTGTACCGAAACAGCTGTCACTGAATTATATAATAAATATGAAAATCAAATAAAACTCCGTTTTATTTTTATTTAATTAATATCCAAAAATTACTCTGCGATTTTTAACTGCAAGATACAAAAACCTAAGCCAGGATGCAGCAATGGCAACGCACTGTGAGAAGCAGATGGACTTCCTGTATGAGAGAAGCGGACTTTAGTGTGGCGGGACATGACGTGCAGGGTTTGTGTGTGGCGGGACGCGGCGTTTGAGCAGGTTGTCAGGGTTATCCATTTCGCCAAGTCATATGTTGTGTTATTTACCTATAGTTTAATTGAGAGCTTTCATGTGATTGGTCATAGTATATATCTCTCGAAAGAGGACCCTGAAACATCGGACTTCCCCAGAGGTCGACGAAGATTTCTACGCCTCAGATGCCATGGTAAACAGAGAGTGGACCGGAAGTAACCAACCACAAAGGCACAGAATCAAAGGTTTATCAACACACGGATATCATCACAAAATGTGCAAAAATGCAAAATTCCACCAACCGAGTGATTCGTGTGAATGCAAGATATGTGACCAAAAGTGTGAGCGATACCATTACAAACAATGCAGAATATGGACAGGATCACTGAACGAACTCATAAAAGACAAATCATAAACTTATAACTTAATGCTCTTTCGAGTGCCTCTTACCAATTTATTATTATTATTAATTGAGAGCTTTGGCGAGTTGCAGTTAAAAAATACACTTTTTTAACACGGTATTGTTATTTCACAACGCTTCCATGCAAGAAATTTCAAGGTAAGATTTGGTCGACAGTTCCATTGTTAGCGTAATGCCGAATTCTCGCGTCATATATAGATGAAGCCAATCACAGGCGATATTAAATAGCATTTACAATATTCTTCTATTTTAAATTTGTACAAATATATTCCTAATATAATCCTCCAAGAAAATGAATTATTTGTAACGAACTGATAAACTAATATATTATTTTTAAAAGTTTTCCATCATTATAAATTATACAATTAAAGTGTGCCTATTTATTTTACATTATTTAAACTATAGACTATATGTCTTAACACTGATATTGTAATTTATAATAAAGAATTCACCTAATCTATTAGATTAAATACTTGTAATAATCTATTGAAATGTACTTAGTAAATTTCTAATGATTTCACTTAATTTAGCTTATAACATTATTTCTTTCCAGTATTCTATAAAATAGTGGTAATTTATGGTGTGTAAGGTATTAGCCTACTACGAATATCACACATTTGAATGAAAACGTATTCCATTGTCAATGAAAATTGAACTATAATTTTCATCTTAGCTTTTAAAAAGTTATTAACAATATATGTAGGCTATATATATATATATATATATATATATATATATATATGGTAGATAAGAAAAATAAATGCCTGGACGGGATTCGAACCCGGATCTCTGAGTCTGTACCTCAGCGTGATATCCATTACACCACCAGGCGAATCCAATTCAAACACTTATTTTTCTTATATATGTACTATATTCTCCATTATTACTAGATGTCGCGAGAACTCTGTCTTCACTGCCATCTAGTAGCTGACTATAACAAGTAAGCAAATTAAAGAGAATATTTTTACTTTATAGCAGTGACGCTTTATAGATGTTATAATTAAATGTTTAACTATAAAGCGTCACTGCTATAAAGTAAATATATTCTCTTTAATTTGCTTACTTGTTATAGTCAGCTACTAGATGGCAGTGAAGACCGAGTTCTCGCGACATTTAATAATAATGGAGAATATAATACATATATGAGAAAAATAAGTGTTTGAATTGGATTCGCCTGGTAGTGTAATGGATATCACGCTGAGGTATATACTCAGAGATCCGGGTTCGAATCCCGTCCAGGCATTTATTTTTCTTATCTACCATATTAAGCTTGCATTGCTCAATGTTAAACATTTAATTATAACATATATATAATAAAGAAAGTTTTCTTGGGTTTTTCGAGTCATGGATTCAAGTTCGGCTTCTGGTCACTGATTCCGAACATGAATCCATGACGCGGAAAACCCAAGAAAACTTTCTTTATCATACTTATATCCGCGAAAATCTGCAATGTAACACACATACATATAAATAAATAAATAAATAAATAAATCTATATATATATATATATATGTCCACCGCTGTGGTCTCAAGGTAGCGTGCTGCCTTGTCACGCAGCGGGCCCGGGTTCGATCCCCGGTCGGGGCAGTTTTTCTGCGTGAGGTTTTTATCGGGGTTTTTCCTCACCTGTAAGACAAATGTCAGGAAAGCTTTAAGGCCCAAACGGTCCCCGAAATCATATGGCCATCATACTTATCATTATCATCCTTTTCATTATCATCATCATCATCCTTCACCGGTGTGGAAAGCAACGGGAAGCTACCACACCTACACAATTACCTAGTGAAGCTGCAAGCATAGCATGAAAATGCTATGATTGCAGTGAAGGACCTGCCTTCTGGCAGAATTACTATGGATGGATAAATATATATATATATATATATATATATATATATATATATATATATATATATGTATATATATATAAAGAATGCAAAACGTGAACACTTATTTAAAAATAATATAATCGGTTATAGCAGGCCTGTTAATAAGGGCTCACTAGGTGTGAAAAGACCTACTCGGATTGGCTGACAAGTTAATACGCTTTTCTAACTTGTTAGTTGTGATGTTTCATTGGGAGTGCACCTCCATACAGGTGGGTGAAGGGAACCGCCTTTTCACCTAGTGAGCACTTATTAACAGTCTAGAGTTATAGCCTCAGTTGATGGGTATTCAAACACGACTCAAGCGATCAAAAAGTCATAGATCATCTTAACAGTTGAAGCATTAAGACATATTTATTTTTTCTGGATTAAATAAGTTTAAAAAATGTGAAACCGTTTAATAAAGGTCTATGTTTTCATCTAAATTTAATTTTTGTTTAAAATTATTCTCTTTGGTAGTTTAAAGGGCAAACTGGGTTACACGCAGAACTGTCAACCCGGCTGATATTGTGCGGATTGAATGCAAGAGCTGGGAGACTTAACTTCCTATTAACCTAAGCGCTTTTTGAGTCTTGAATTAGAACCGTTTTACCTTAATTATTCTATGACTTTAGTTCACATATAATACATAATATAGGCTAAACATTATGCAAGTGTGTTCATAATTTAAAATGTAAATAATAAATATAGCTTATTACATTTTATTGACTGATATAAAGGTACGTACACACTTGCGCGCCGCGCGGCGCGCGCGCACCATGTTCGTCAGATTTGGACGGGGTTTTAAAGTGCGCGCGAACGGCGCACGCACCGCGCGCGCGTCTCTCACCACGATCCACTCATTGTCGGTTTTTTCCACAAACACTTTGATGGTTCGCTGTTTAGATTTGGACGGGTACCCGAGAGGTTCGTCGTTTTCGGTGCGCACCTATTATTTGAGTATGGAGTGGTCAGAGGAAAACATGTTAAAACTTATTGATATTTATAGAAGCAAGCAATTATTGTGGGATCCACAATATAAGGATCATTTTTAAAAATCATTGAAAGGAGATGCCTGTTTTTTTTTCAATGTTGTGTGTTTTTTTTTTTCATGTGTACTGTAATTGTATGAATAAATTAGAATTATTTAGAAAACATTATTTATTTAAGACGTTCATTTCATAATATTATGCATGAAGTATCACAAAACAATACAATATATAAACACATTTATTACTAATTATTTATTTATTTCTTCAAAGACTCCAAAGAGCAAGATTGCTCATGTTAAGGGGCAATATACAAAAAATAATGGCCATAAAACAATTAACAATAAAAACAAGAAAACAAATTCAGGCATAAGTTTAAATAATACAACCTACTATAGATGCACAATATATATATACACATATAAATACAATATTTAAACAGGATAATATTAATGATAATAAAATTAACAAAATTAACTAAGAAAGCAATGAGAAAAAATATTTTTTAATACAATTAGAAAAGTGTTTAACATTCGTGAAATGTTGATATTCAATAGGTAAGTTATTGTAATGGTTGATTAATGCATAACGATTCCCTTTTATACCTTTTTTTTTTGAGAAACTAGTATCTTTGTGCAATAAAGTACAACCTCTAGTATAATAATCATGTACATCTTTATTAAAAATTAAGGCCATGTTATGGTGAGATAGATTCTTAATAATTTTAAACATATATATATACAAATCATATATTTTTTTTAAATTCCTTTAATGCTATAATATTTGAAAAAGTATAAATAAAGTTATAAGATGTAATAAGTAATAAGCGTGACCAGACGTCCCGATTTTGGCGGGACAGTCCCGATTTTTAACAATTTGTCCCGCGTCACGCGGCATTTTAAAAAAAAAGTCTCTATTTTTGGGAAAGAATGCAGGACAAGCGGGAGAACGTAAAGGGAATAGACATGGTTGGTTACACCTGCTCTGCAAAATGTCTACTGAAGGTTTGTGGGTTTCCTATGGATCGCAGGAGGTTCGTTGAAATTAATCATTTCGACGAACATAACACGCGCCGCGCATATGTGTACGTACCTTAAGATTTCTTCCATAATTATCAATTTAAAATTTCCTTCACAATTATGAAGTTTTAGTTATTATTTTGTTTACTTTTCTAATCTAAATTACTAATAGGCCTACATAAGTTTTTCTTTATATTTTTTGGGAAGAGACCTAGCAACTATTATTGGCAATTCGGGTATAATTTTTACGTATACTACTATAGGTTAATAATAGGTATTTTCATGATACAGACAATTTCTTGATAGTTTTGAAAAAAAATATTAGGTGTTGCGATGGGATGTAATACAGAGCAGTTATTCAGACCACGGACATACGTTCTTCTAATTACTGTGATTCAGACAACTAGACCTTTCTTCAGGAACACTATTCAGACTATTAGCCCTTTCTTCAGGAACACTATTCAGACTATTAGCACTTTCTTCATGAACACTATTCAGACTATTAGCCTTTTTTCAGGAACACTATTCAGGCTATTAGCCCTTTCTTCAGGAACACTATACAGACTATTAGCCCTCTGTTCAGGACCACTATCCAGACTATTAGCCCTATCTTCAGGAACACTATTCATACCATTAGCCCTTTATTCGGGAACACCATTCAGACTATTATCCCTTTCATCAGGAACACTATTCAAACTATTAGCCCTTTCATCAGGAACACTATTCAGACTATTACACCTTTCTTCAGGAACACTATTCAGACTATTATCCCTTTCTTCAGGAACACTTTTAAGATTGTTAGCCCTTTTTTCACGAACACTATTTTTTTAACTTCAGCGTTGTACCTAGCAATCCCGTGCAATCTTTCAAAATTAACTACAGCAATATTAAGTATAAGGTCCGCCGATGTGGTCTCGAGGTAGCGTGCTACCTTGTCACGCAGTGGGCACGAGTTCGATGCTCAGTAGTGACAATTTTCCTGGACGAGGTTTTTCGGCGGTTTTTTCTCACCTATAAGACAAATTAGAGGAAACGTTAAGGCCAAAACGGTCCTCGTACGTCATCGCACCATCATTATCATCAATATCATGTTCCACTTCATTATATTAAGTTTAGATAAATGTTTTAATTGCCGTCAACATCACCTTTCACATCAGCGGACAACAGGCGCCCCAACAACTGAAGCGGGTTACAGGTACGTCATGCCATGAGAGAATACCAGAAACATCGTAGTAACAACCTGGTGATAGTAATTAATTAAATTCATACTATTAGGATGTTACCTTCCTTTACTTACTTACTTACTTTCTCACTGGCACTATCGAACCCGTAGGTTCATGGCCGCGCGGACATAAGCTCTCCATACATCCCTATCCTGAGCTGATGATTTCCAATCATTCCCTGTATAATCTACTTCCCTCAAATCATAGTTAATGTTATTCTCCCACCTCATTCTTGGTCTACCAACTGGGCGTTTTCCCTCTGGCTTTCCTACAAGAAGCTTCCATGCAACTCTCCCATTCCCCATACGTGCAACATGTCCTGCTCATCGCAGTCTACGAGACTTAACTGTTCTTATTATATCTGGCTTCCTATAAAGACCATGTAGTTCATTTTTATGTAGTCTTCTCCATTCACCTGTCTGTTCATCTCTCTTTGGTCCAAACATTTTCCTAAGTATTTTATTCTCAAATACTTGTAATCTCCTTTCCTCCCTTAAAGTAAGAGTCCATGTTTCGCATCCATATAATATAACTGGTAGAATAATAGTTTTATATATTTTCAGTTTTACGTTTTTAGAAAGGAGTTGGGACATCAAGAGTCTCTGCAATGCATAATAGCACATATTTCCAGAATTAAGCCTATGTTTAATTTCTTTGTGCATCTCATTCCTATTTGTGATTACTGTTCCTAGGTATTTGAATTCAGCCACTTCCTCAAAATTTCCCTGATTTGTCATTAGCTGTCCATGTCCATTATATACTGAATTTCTACGTGTGACCATATATTTAGTTTTATTGATATTTACTTCCAATCCTAATTTCTTAGTACTACTCAACAGTGTGTGCGTATTGTCCTTTAGTATCTCGTCGCTATCGGCCAACAATACTACATCATCAGCATAAACTAACAGCTTATTAATACTATTCATTTATAAGCCTTCCTCATTCTCTAAAGATTTAATGGCATGCTCTAGTACAAAATTAAATAGTAAAGTAGATAGTGCATCTCCTTGCTTCAACCCATTCTGGATTTCAAAACTGTTTGCCTACACGCACCCTACTCTTTGAGCCATTTAGACACATTCGTATAAGTCTAACTAACTTTTTAGGAATTCCGAACTCCAGCAGGATACTATATAACTTCTCCCTCTTAATTGAATCATATGCTATTACCTCCCTTTACCATATTTATTATTAAGCCTATATAACATAAATAAATAAGAACATAAAAATATGGGATATTATAATGGGATGTTACTAAGACACATATAGGGATAGAGTAAATAAATTAACTATCCGGCTAACACATTTCATAGATTGCAGTGTATTTTTATTTCATTATTATTTCCTTTTAGTATTTTCAATTCATTTATTATTCTTTGTAAGTAATTTACTACACGTTTGAAGCTTTTGCTAGGAAACAACTCGTACAATGTTACAATTCAATTATTAAAGAAGCTTTTACACGAGGGTTTTGCAGTTATGTGTCAGAATATATGTGAATTGTTTGAAAATTAGCTATGTAAAGCTTTGATACGCAGTATCGTAACATGAATGTGGTTTCGAGCTACATAGCGACCAGTTCACAAGACAAAGGGAAACACTTCTCCGCAGAGGCTGCAATATTGTCAATCAACAAAATTGACATGTGCAAGCTGTCAGTTCAGTTCCCATTTATACGCATGTTTTCCACAGAATGTATTAAACAGGTTAAACCATAACTAAAGAGATGGAGCTCGGCCCAGGGTGTACCTGCTCTACTACTTCCTGGTAATAATAATAATAGCTTTGTTTTACCTGGAAGAGTTAAGGCCATAAGGCCTTGTCTACCACTCAAGCAGGTTTAAAAAAATACAAACAAAAAATAGTCTTAAATCTAAATTACAATATATATATATATATATATATATATATATGATATGAAAAGAAAAATGAATGCTTGAGTCGTGATTTGAACTCGAGTCTCAAAAGTCTGTACCTTTAGCGCTCTAACCAACTGAGCTACCCAAGAATTCCAAGACAAACGTACAATTTTCTTATACATGTAGTATTCTCAATTCACACAAGAGGTAGTGGAAAGATCTTCCGAATGCCATCTAGCGGCTAACATAACAGTTAAGCAAATTATTAAAGAGAATATTTACTTTATAGCAGTAACGCTTGTATATATAGATATTATAAATATATTTTTGACATTTGGCAATGAAGGCAAATATGAAAAGAAAAATGAATGCTTGAGTCGGGATTTAAACTCGAGTCTCTAAAGTCTGTACCATATATGTTTGTCTTGGAATTCTTGGGTAGCTCAGTTGGTTAGAGCGCTAAAGGTACAGACGTTATGTTTGTCTTGGAATTCATGGGTAGCTCAGTTGGTTAGAGCGCTAAAGGTACAGACTTTAGAGACTCGAGTTCAAATCCCGACTCAAGCATTCATTTTTCTTTTCATATCATATTTGCCTTCAATGCCAAATGTCAAAAATATATTTATAATATATATTTATATATATATATAAACGATTACAAGTTATGAATACAATACAATTAATATTTATAATGTATTTTGATTTACTCTAAATTTAACGAATTAAATATATAATATGTACAAGATATATAAAAAAAACAAGGAAAAGATGAATGGCATAGTATAAAATTAAATAAATAGAGAAAAATTAATTATTAGACAACAGGTAACTGTATAAGTGTGACTTAAAAGTACCAAGTGTGCGGCAACCCCTGATATCTTGAGGAAGGAGATTCCAGGAGCGGGCAGAGGCTACTGTCAAGGAAGTAGAATAGGAGGAAGTGCTATGAAGAGGAATTGTTAGCAGACTGCTATCTTGTGACCTAGTGTCAATATTGTGGTAAGAGGATAACTTCTCAAATCTGGACGCCAGGTAAGTAGGAATGTAGGAATTCAGAAGCTTGAAAAGTAGTGAAAGAGAGTTCAATTTACGTCTGTCAGTAAGACGGAGCCAAGAGTAAACCTTCAAATGACGCGGGATCGACTAAGTATCAACCATACAGTAGAGGTCACTCTAAACAATGGTTAGAAGTAAACAAGAGTAGATTTAAGACTTACAGATAAAGTATACATTCGTTGAACATAAAAGTTGCGCACTGACTTTTCGGAACATTTGGATTGAAATAGTATAATGCCTTGGCACCGAGCTACGGGAGTTGCACTTGTCCGAATCCCTATGGGATTATGGGAAACATATTTTCTCATGGGATTTTGGCCAGTATAGGACATTTTGGTAGCTACAATACGTAGTGACTTCAAGTTGAGAAAACCAGTTGTAACGGCTAAGAGACTCGACAGCTGACCACAGGTCACTCCTACACTGGCTGGATGATCGTCTATGTCTGTGATTAACACATGTGGATGTGAGGTTAGCAGCCTGTTGGTAGGCCAAGCGCCTTCTAGGCCTGTCGTGACGTGGAGCTTTTAACTAGTTTACTCTATACCAAACAACACAGTTAAGCAATGTTGCTGTAACCAGATGATACAGAAAACTGACCAACTTTCTTCTGACATCATATACAACGGTTGCATTAACCAAATGCTGATATCTTATTTACAAAGGAGCTGTTCCATCTCTAGTATTGACGAACTTTACAGGCGCTTTAAAAACCTCAATAAATGACTAAGAGATTAACGTGGGCCAGACCCCTAACGAACATCAAATAAACTCTCCCAAAAGGAGTTGTGCTTGAATGAAATTCCTACCGGTAACTTGTCTAATCAATTTGAGTTTCTTGCTTTGCCTGTTGTGCTACCACTACCGGACTTGCATGTTATGCTTCGCCTCTAGAGCTTGTGTAAAAGTTTAGCATCAGAATATGTCTATTAGTCTTCCTTTCCGTTGCTTTGACTATTTAAATTCCAGGGCTTGCAAATTAATCCTTCGCTTCCTTGGTTTTATATATTTTTGGCCGCGCGGACATAAGCTTCCCATACATCCCTATCCTGAGCTAATGTTTTCCAATCATTCCCTGTATAATCCACTTCCCTCAAATCATAGTTAATATTATTCTCCCACCTCATTCTTGGTCTACCAACTGGGCGTTTTCCCTCTGGCTTTCCTACAAGAAGCTTCCATGCAAGTCTTTAATTCCCCATACGTGCAATATGTCTTGCCCATTGCAGTCTACGAGACTTAACTGTTCTTATTATATCTGGCTTCCTATAAAGACCATGTAGTTAATTGTTATGTAGTCTTCTCCATTTACCTGTCTGTTCTTCTTTAACTACTAACATAATTAATGCGCAATTCAAAGCTGGGCTTGAGAGGGCTGATACGTTTTGCACACACTTCTGTAATTTGACACTTGAATTTCTTTTACCTACTCTATATTACGATCCAGGACAGACAGATTTGTTCCTCTTCCAAATAAAGCCATACTCAGTTTTTTACTACCTCAATAGTTATTTAGAAGACCTGTTAGAGAAGCAGAGGTTTAGTAACAAATATTGTTGTTATGTAAATCAATCATCATAATGGCGGAATTACGATGTGTTCATGTTGAGTTGCGTTACGTAGCGTTGAGAGCTACAACGCACAATTTGAGTAGGTGTTTCATGATCAACATTCATTAACGTTTATTGCTGCTAACTGACCCTGTTGTCAGTACCGAGAACTGCAAAGGCTCACAGTCAACTGTTTCATGAACTTGCACTGACTTATTTCCAATTTTATGTCTTCTTCTTCTTCTACTACAAGGTTTAGGCTATGCAGACTTTTCCGGCGAAGTTAAAAGTGGAGTCCATCTTCTACGTGGTCGGCCAACATCTCTTGTTCCTCTGGGATTTTGCAGGAAGGTTCTTTTTGGTATTTTTTCGTTGTTCATTCTCATTAAGCGTTCTGTCCATTTCTTATTATTTTCGTTGATTTTATCTTGAATTTTATATATATTTAATTCTTTTCGTATAGTTTCATTCCTTCCAATTTTATGTTCTGTATTTAAAGAAGGGAAAATGTTAAGGCGAAATATGATAAATCAATATAATATGGTATTTAGAATTCTCATAAGACATTACCTATCTGAGCTTACGACGTAAATCATGTGTATATGAACATTTATATTTTATTCCTGTTTTGTTTTATTTTAATTTATTTTATTTTATTAACATGGATAGACCTAATCAAAATAATCTGAGCTATACTTACATTGTAAAATATTTCCTATTTATTTCCAAATAGCTTCCTTTTTTTCCTTTCATTTTTATTCTGGGTGATTTGTGTTGTATATAAATTCATCCCCCCAGGAGCTATCACCTTGACGTGGTGGGGAGGCTTAGTACCCGATGAACCAGATGACACTACTGGGGAAGATTGACTTAGGTTAATCTTACTGGTGGGTAATAGGCGAGGGGAACTAAGTATAGCTCACAACGAAGGAATGGCGTCTGTATCCATATTGGGCGGCCATCTTCGTCAAGTCTTCAACGGTCAACAGGGCGACAAGGAATAGCACAGCTAAACTTGTAGGGCTTGAAGAGCGGAAGAAGCAGCCCTCTCTTGGGGGGTGGATACCCAGAGGAGCATGTTTGGAGGCTCAGAGGAAGCAGCCCTTCCACCATCCTTGACGTGCGAAGCGCTCGTAACGCTTTCAGGAGACATTTATCTTACTGAGAAGCTTCATGGAAATCAGCCGGATTAAGGAGAGATATCCATTATTAGCAAGAAATTATCAAGCAAGAGGAAGACGTGATGTTGGAAGACCTAGAAGACGTTGGACTGAAGCATTATGAAGTCGGAACGGGCAATTTCCTAATCCCTGTAGTGATGATGATGATGAAGAAGATATAAATTCATGCGATCGCACGAACTCCATAAGCACATAGTCTCTCACGTTGATTTAATTATTAAAATATCAAAATATTGTGATTTATTGGTTCCAAGAACATTAAGAACAGTCAGCTGGAAACAAATGAAAATCGGGAATCGTCGGTGTCACGTGGTTTGAACGATAATACATTCCGTTTGCGTTAGTTGAAGCATGATCTTGCCATCATGCGGCGTACCCTACAAACGTTCATCATAATATGACACGTTGAAGGTGTATTTGACAAACATGAACGAACTCAAACGTAACGCAACGTAACATCAACGAACGTTCATTGTAATCCCATCATTAAAGTGCATTTTACGTTTCGTTGAAACTGTATTTTATGTTTTGATCGCGTGTTTTGTGTTTTTTTAGATAAAAATCCTTCGGCCACGGCCGAGATGGATCTCTCGGTTTGCGGAACCAGAGCGAGCATTGTTAATCGATCGGGAGCAAATCCTCCACTGGAGCTTCGGCAAGAGGACAGTTGCTAGCTACTTAATTTGTAAGCCACTTATGTCCGAGCGGCCATTAATCTCTAGCTCGATAGTGACAGAAAGTGGGTTTTGTTAGTTAATAAGTTGGTATTTTAGTTATTTTTAATTGCCTACAGAAATAATATGGTACTTAAGAGAGGAGTTAATTTATTTAGTAAATGTAAGGAAAAATATGCCCTCCATGGTATCATTACCTTGTCGTGGTGGAGTGGCTTGCGTGCTTAAATGATCCTGAGAGCTGTGCCGGCGGTAGCATTGCTGCCGATAGGGTTACCCATGCCGGACTGGTCAAAGGTGATAAGCCAGACGAAAAAAGTACCTTGGGCGAAAGAGTGACGATCTTTCACCGTAAAAGTACAACCGTCAAGAAATGCGGACATGGGTTTAACTGGGGTAAAATTTTCCGGAGGTCAAATTGTCCCCCATTCGGATCTCCGGGCGGGGACTACTTCAGGGAACCCATGCCAAAGGTTCAAACACAGGGACATGTTCCTTGGACTTTATTATTCTACCTGTTATATTATATGGATGCGAAACATGGACTCTTACTTTAACGGAGGAAAGGAGATTACAAGTATTTGAGAATAAAGTACTTAGGAAAATTTTTGGACCAAAGAGAGATGAACAGACAGGTGAATGGAGAAGACTACATAACAATGAACTACATGTTCTTTATAGGAAGTCAGGTATATTAAGAACAGTAAAGTCTCGTAGACTGCGATGGGCAGGACATGTTGCACGTATGGGGAATGAAAGACTTGCATGGAAGCTTCTTGTAGGAAAGCCAGAAGGAAAACGCCCAGTTGGTAGACCAAGAATGAGGTGGGAGAATAACATTAACTATGATTTGAGGGAAATAGATTGTACAGGGAATGATTGGAAAGCATTAGCTCAGGATAAGGATGTATGGAGAGCTTATGTCCGCGCGGCCATGAACCTACGGGTTCGATAGTGCCAGTGAGTAAGTAAGTAAGTAAGTAAGTAAGGAAAAATATGGGAGGGTTTAGTGGAAACCTTCAAATAATTGCTAGTGCATAATAAAGATCATGTTTTCCCGTACCTACGTAACCATAATAGAAATATTTTTAATGTAAGAAATTGATTCAGAAGATTTGAATAGTCAAAAATCGTATCCAAGGTGATGGACTAATAAATTTATTTTTTGAAAAAATTAGTGATGGAACAATTAGTGACTCGAGTTGTGAGACAAAATTCGAGGGGCAGTTCGGAATGCTATGCTAAGTTTATTGTCCAAGAGGACAATTCGGACAAAGGAAAAGGAGTTCGGATTTGGGCAAAAATCTATTTGTTCCTGAAGAGATAACTTAAGATAAAATTTCATTTGCATGTTTAATATATTTATAAAAAAGTGATCCCACAACAGTCCCGGAGGCCCTTGGGGTATTAGGAGGTTAAGGCTCTCACTATTTCTAGACAATCGGCACTTTAAGTCAGCCGGGTTGTCAACCCTGCGTGACGGCCGCCTTTACCCCCAGAACAAGCGTCTGGTACTCATTTCCGTTAGAGGCTGAGTCGACCCCAGGGCCATAGTGCCGCCAGAGGGTTTGGGTCAGTTTAAAAATCCTGACCGCAACGGGACTTGAACCCTCGACCCTCCTGCTTGTAGCTCAGTGCCTTAACCACTACGCTACTGCGTGCCCCCTCATATAATAAAAAATGATGGTCCTATATATATATATATATATATATTAAATGTGTACTTATTTATATATATATATATATATATATATATATATATATTAAATGTGTACTTATTTTAAGTTATCTCTACAGGAGTAAAATAGGTTCTTTCTTAAAATTCGAGGGCTGGTAATTACTCTTTATTATTTTATGTTCTTTATTTCTGATGTGCTATGTTCTCTTTATAATCTTTGCTTTCTGTTGTAGTATGTTTTATAATTGTTTTGAAGAATTTTACCAAGCTAAGAATTATGAGGTAACATTGCAATCATCATCATTCATATTCATCTTAGGTTAAGCTTAGGATTAGGGACTCTCCTGGCGCACCATTATCATCATCATCACCCATAATATCATCTTGGCAACGTAACCCCGCCTTCAAGGCGCCGAAACCTCAGAAGTGGGTAACGAGTACGCCATGCCAGGAGAGAAAGCAGGAATGTCGAAAAGACAAACCTGGGACATTTAAAAGAACATATTTTATCTAACAAGTAAACTGAAGTAATCTAGAAATAAAACCTCTTAAAAAATTAATAAACTAGAAGAATTAGTGTTATTTGTTATGATAGTGAATAAATTGAATTCCCTTCCCATTACCAGTAACAAACAACTTTAGATGTATAAAATCTTCTCATTTCCTCTTTCAAATTTTACTCTAACAAAATATTAGTATTGAATCCTCTCACAGTTAATTTGTGGCGTGACATGCTATCAATGAAGTAAAGAAAGTATTGTTCAATTTACTGTTGCCAATTGACAAAATACTTTTAAATCGTTTAATAACTGTCAAATTACATAGTGAAGTAATATATTTTGAGTTACATGTGAAGTATGGAGTACAGCGATGCAAAATTATGTCCGTATAATTTCTATTGGCCTGTCCGAAGCCAGGTTAAAAAGAAAAGTGAGGGAGAGGAGTAAAACATCGTAAAAAAACTTGGTTCAGCTTGCCCATCTGACAGTACCCTGTGTGGGCTCCTTGCCAGGGTTACGGTGAAGACACAGAATAGGAATCCCTGGTGAAGATCTCAACGGCAGGTACAGCGGAGGAGTCCTTCGGTACGATGTACCTGGCGGAAGAGGCAACTATGAATCGAATGCCTTGTAGATTGATGTTGGTTCGTTAAAAGCTAGAGGAAGAACACCTTGAATAAAAATTAAGTGATCCTACAGTTTGGGGGTTGATGCATTAGGCCAGCTCCCTATTCAACATTAAAACAAGTAATTGCTAAAAGTACAAAGATTGCCAAATAACTGTATATCAAAACAGCTGCTTCATTATAGGCCTCTAGGCTGAAGAAATGTAGGAAGACCAAAACGTCGTTGGAAAGACGTCCTGCACCTGCAGCATATAGTGCACCGGGGAGCGGAACGGGCCAACAGGCCCATACCGTGGAGATGATGATGATGATGATGATGATGATGATGATTGCTAAAAGTTCAAAGTATCAAAGCTCTGGTCCCAGGAATATGCTTTATTACATTGTAAACTTGTTTATAAATAAAAATAATTTATATTGGTTATTACCCTGGCTCCTTACTTATAAAATCACAAATGAAGTTTGTCATCTTTTTTATATTTTGTTGGAAGTTGAAACAATTGTTATGAATATCACAGCACGTGACACTGCAATTTTTCGACATTTGATAAGACTTGTAATTGCTCAAATGAAACACAGAATTAAGTAATCATTTTAAAAATAATAATTTTATTAGTCCAAATATGCTTATAGTTACTTAAACAACTAGTTAGAAAAGCAGAACTTCAGCGACGAGATGCTCAAGTTAGAACAATATTTTATCTACATTCAGATTATTTTAGTACATCTTGTATATTTAGTATATTTAATTAAATTAATTGTTTACTGAAACGGTATGTTTAGAGAAAGACACAATAAATCAACAAACATTGTTGTTATATTCTGCAATTTTGGCTGCTAGTTTTAATATATGAATTTAAAGTAAAAATGAGCGGAGAAGGAGATTTTCACGGTTTATGAGGAAACATTTTAAAAGCAGTCCAAGATGCAACTATTAATATACTTCAAGAACAGTCAACGGTAAAGGAATGTTTATTTATGTATTTAACCGAAATCATCAATAAAGTGTATATTACGTTTTGTTGAACCTGTATTATATATTGGTCCCGCGCCGTAGCCGAGTGGTTAAGGCAAGAAGCTTGGCGCAGAGCTACGGGACTTTCACTGGTTCGGGTCCCAATGGGAGGAAGACATTTTCTCAAGGAATTTCGGCCAGTGTGGGACCGGTGCCCACCCAGCATCGTGAGGCATTTGGGTAGCTACAATAAGTAGCGATTCCAGGTAGAGAAGACAAGCTATTATAACGGCTGGTGACCCGAAATGCTGACCACATGTCACCCCTACACTGGCTAGACGATCGTCTACCTCTGTGATTAACACATGTGGATGTAAGGCCAGCAGCCGACTGGTAGGCCAAGGGCCTCCTAGGCCTGTCGCACTTGGAGTATTTTATATTTTGACGACGTGTTATGAGTTTTGTTAGAATATAAAGTATAGGTTTTGTTGCCTAGTAACTACGAACTAAAGCGTCATTGATTGTTATAATAGTAGATAAAGTGATTTAATTGGAATTCAAATGTAATTTTCTTTTCATTCAATTGAATCAAATCTTTTGCGAGCAAAATTATTTCATTAATTAAATAAAAATATAACGTAGTTTTAATTTGATTTTCATATATATTATATAATTCAGTGACAGCCGTTTCGGTACACTGTATCTTCTTCAGACATGTTAACATGAATAGTGTTCCAACTGATATATGCAACAATACAACAATATTTATTTAAATTTTTAAATTTAACAAAGGGGATTCATTGAAATCAATTTGAGAATTTAACAGTTTTTTTACTACTTTTAAATTTATTAATCTCTACAGCCTCCAAAAGATCTAACTTCTTACTCTTATCACAAATCTGTAAAATTTCAAAATTTGGATCGAAACAATGATTAAATTGGAATAGGTGGTTAGCATATTTTGAATTATCTAAATTTCTGTTATATGCTCCCATGTGTTCCTTTATCCGAGAGATAAAAGTTTACCAGTTTGTCCTATATAGAGATTGTCACATGTGCCACACTTCAATTTATATACACCTGATAATTGTTCTTTTTTTGTTTTGGTTTTATTGTTTTTTATTATATTTTGTACAGTTTTATTAGTTTTAAATGCCACATTAATGTATATAAATTGAAGTGTGGCACATGTGACAATGTCTATATAGGACAAACTGGTAGACTTTTATCTCTCGGATAAAGGAACACATGAGAGCATATAACAGAAATTTAAATAATTCAAAATATGCTAACCACCTATTCCAATTTAATCATTGTTTCGATCCAAATTTTGAAATTTTACAGATTTGTGATAAGGGTAAGAAGTTAGATCTTTTGGAGACTGTAGAAATTAATAAATTTAAAAGTAGTAAAAAACTGTTAAATTCTCAACTTGATTTGAATGAATCCCCTTTGTTAAATTTAAAAATTTAAACAAATATTGTTGTATTGTTGCTTAGATCAGTTGGAACACAATTCATAATTTGTTACATGTCTGAAGAAGGTACAGTGTACCGAAACAGCTATCACTGAATTATATAGTAAATATGAAAATCAAATATGGATTTTCATTAAGTAAACACCAAGTCAATTGATTAAAATTATTTCAGTTTCATAAAAACCAGAACAATTTGTAAAACGTTTAACTAATTTTGCTTCTGTAGGTTTAGGAAATATATAAAATGTAAATGCTTTTATTACATATACTGTATACTTACGAAGGTGAGAACTTTCTTATAAATATATAAGAAACATGTATAATTAAAGCTGTAATATCCATTCAGACGTGATCTGGTGCTTTAAACTTTTTCCAATAAAAACCACCTTGCTCTCAAGTGATATCTAAGAATAATAAAAACGTAGCACGAACGAATCACGCCATTCTGTCTTCCTTTCTACTTTAATTAAAATCATTTTGATCTTTCTGTCTTCCTCCTGAATTCAATTTCTTTGTTTTTATTTCAGATTCTATTTGCTGTTGATGTCTACGGAGCAGGAAATAATTGTTGGTAAGCTGAATTTTTCGTAAACTTTGTAAAAAATAGTATTTCTTACATTAAAGTTGTTGGAAAGTGAATAGTTAAAAGTCTAAAAAAATTAAAAAAGAAAGAATTTCAAATTCAAAGCGAACATCCACAAGAATGTATAAAATTTGTGTTAAAAAACTTTTTACTTTAAGAACAAGGCACATTAATAACACAACTCTCCATTAAACGGTTGATATGAAGGTGCAGCCAGCTCAGAGGAATATTTGGGAAATGCTTCTTCTTAGGAAATATTTGGGACAAAAAGAGGTGAACAAACAGGTGAGAGAGAAAACGTATTAATAGTGAGCTACATGGCATGTATATGTTGGAAGAATATGTTTAGGAAGGATACAATAAGAAATGGGTAGGATAGGTGACACATATGGGGGATGAAAGACGTGCATGGAAGCTTCTTGTAGGAAAACCAGAGGGAAAAGTCCAGTTCGTAGACCAAGAATGATGTGGGAGAATGACATTAACTTGATTTGAGGAGGGTAGGTTATACAGGGGATGATTGGAAAACATTTGCTCAGGATTGGGATACATGGAGAGCTTATGTCAGCGCAGCCATGACCCTACGGGTTCGATAGAGCGAGTGAGTTAGTTACTTAGTTCTTTAAGTTTACTTTTAATTGTCTTCTATGTATTTAAGAACACCATTTACATAACGTATCGAACAGATTTAAATCATTAGTTGTCCCGCGGCGTAGCCGAGTGGTTAAGGCAAGAGGACTTGCTGGTTCGGGTCTCCATGGGGGAAGAAATGTTCTCATGGAATTTCGGTCAGTATGGGACCGGCATTTTGGTAACTACAATATATAGCGACTCCAGGTTGAGAAGATCAGCTATAATGGCTGGGGGACACGATATGCTCACCACATGTAATCCTTACACTGCCCCGATGATCTTTTGCTCTGTGATTAACACATGGAGATGTGAGGGCAGCAGCCGGCAGGTAGGTTAAGGGCCTGGAGAAAAGAAAATGCAACTACTATATGTAGGAACTTGAGCTTTTCCATATTATGGTTATAGCCTATAGACTCCCAGATCAAAGTTGGAACCCTACTTTTTCCCCAAGTTGAGTTTTACATGTAAACATGTTGATAATGGAACGTGAGCCTTTTCTCATGTAAAATTCAACTTTGGAGAAAAAGAAAGAGGATTACTATCTTCTTTTGGGCTGCTATTCTATGATTACTTTAATACGTTTTGTTTATTTATCGGTTACTGCATATAGCAACATGTATTAGCATAAATGGTTAAGGAAGACACTACAAGACGGAAGGTATGGAGATTGAGACCTTATGACATCAGGATATTTAAACTCGCCTAAATCTTCTGGAGACACCATGGTCCTCGAGTCGACTCCTTCTCTAAAATAAATCACTCAGATGCTTGTCACGAGGCTGATTTCTACTACCGATTGTCTAGTAGCGCCTAATGAAACTAATAAGTAGGAACTTATAAATATTCGGTTAAAAATCCATAACTCATAAAACTTGCAAAATGTTAGCGGTGACTGAACAGTACATTTGAATAAACCGGTCCACACTTACCTGTCTCATGTTAGTTAACTTTTTTCTTAACTTAGCGCACATATGCTGCATCAGGAATAATAACTAATAAATTATAATCATTATTAATTGTTATTAATATACATTTATAACTTAAAGTGTTGTTTTCTAACGACAAACTATATAATTCATCCTGTCCATAATCTGTTCTAGTGATCAAATAATCTACATTTAAAACTTAAAAGAGTTTTCTAACGACAAACCAAATAATTCATCCTGTCCATAATCTGTTCTGATGATCAAATAATCTACATTTAAAACTTAAAAGAGTTTTCTAACGACAAACCAAATAATTCATCCTGTTCATAATCTGTTCTGATGATCAAATAATCTACATTTAAAACTTAAAGTGTTGTTTTCTAACGACAAACTAAATAATTCATCCTGTCCATAATCTGTTCTAATGATCAAATAATCTACATTTAAAACTTAAAGTGCTGTTTTCTAACAACAAACTAAATAATTCATCCTGTCCATAATCTGTTCTGATGATCAAATAATCTACATTTAAAACTTAAAGTGTTGTTTTCTTACGACAAACTAAATAATTCATCCTGTCCATAATCTGTTCTGATGATCAAATAATCTACATTTAAAACTTAAAGTGTTGTTTTCTTACGACAAACTAAATAATTCATCCTGTCCATAATCTGTTCTGATGATCAAATAATCTACATTTAAAACTTAAAGTGTTGTTTTCTAACGACAAACTAAATACTTCATCCTGTCCATAATCTGTTCTAATGATCAAATAATCTACATTTAAAACTTAAAGTGTTGTTTTCTAACGACAAACTAAATACTTCATCCTGTCCATAATCTGTTCTAATGATCAAATAATCTACATTTAAAACTTAAAGTGTTGTTTTCTAACGACAAACTAAATAATTCATCCTGTCCATAATCTGTTCTAATGATCAAATAATCTACATTTAAAACTTAAAGTGTTGTTTTCTAACGACAAACTAAATAATTCATCCTGTTCATAATGTTTTGATGATCAAATAATCTACATTTAAAACTTAAAGTATTGTTTTCTAACGACAAACTAAATAATTCATCCTGCCCATAATATGTTCTGTGATCAAATAATCTACATTTAAAACTTAAAGTGTTGTTTTCTAACGACAAACTAAATTAGAAATCAATCCGCTGGATATTGCCGTTCACCAGCTGTTTGGATGTCAGGGTTCCTTGTTGAGTTTTGTCCGTTTAATTGAAATTGTCCATTTAGCATTACAATAAATTTTCTGGAAGATTTAGTTGACGAATTTTCCATGTCGTGGAAAGTTATCTCAGTTATCAGACTTTGATATATATATCACGAACTTATCTGTTTAGATTTTAGGTACTTGAGACAACTTTTAAGGCATGCTGTAAGCGAACCTCATCAGTGATGTTCATATTATATTACGAGAGCGTGCCTTCAACGTCTGTCAGCATAAAAACATAGGCCTACAGTAATCTTATTTAAACGTATTCATTAATTTAAAATAATATTTACCCATTGTACTAAACTGCAATATATTTTCTTTATATAATTGTTTTAATCAATTTCCTAAAGTGTTCTGTTATCTACTGATATTTTAGGTTTATTTTGTTAAGAATGATTTTGTAATATTATATAATAATTGTGTCCCGCGCCGTAGCCGAGCGGTTAAGGTAGGAAGCCTTGGCGCAGAGCTACGGGACTTGCGCTGGTTCGAGTCTCCATGGGGGAAGAAATTTTCTCATGGTATTTCGGCCAGTATGGGACCGGTGCCCACCCAGCATCGTGAGGCAATTGGGTAGCTACAATAAGTAGCGGCTCCAGGTTGAGGAATCAGCTATAACGGCTGGGGGACTCGACATGCTAACCACATGTCACCCCTACACTGGCTGTTGATCATCTACCTCTGTGATTGACACATGTGGATGTGAAGGGCCAGCAGTCGGCTGGTAAAAGGGCAACCGCTGAAAAGTGGAAATACCCTCAATCGGAATATAATATTTGTCAGTGTGAAAACCGACAAATACTATAGGTATAATTAAAAATTAAAAATAATATGGTGTAAGAAATCACGTTTATTTCTTAAATAACATTCGTAATAATTACGTATCGCCCATAAATTAAAATGTTATCTTTAAAATAAATATGCATTTTAATATTATTACTACTGATATGTATTAAATATTTTAGGAAATCGAAAAAAAGATTTGATGTTTCAAGAATGCATGATCTATGATATGTAGTGCTTTAAATTAAGTTTATTTTTAAAATAAAAGTATTTTTTGTCCAGATTGTTATACAAGCGATTAAATAATGCATTTGTTTTATTGTAATGAAATAAACAATCAGAAGATAGATGTAGATATAACGTATATTAAAATATAGGATATATTTATTAATTTTGTGTCTGTAAATTATAACAAAGAAAAGAATAAATTTGTGGACATATACAAACATGTAGAACAATAACAATGAAAAATAAAGCTATTTTTATTTTTATTATCCCTTCCAGTTAGCTGTTGCTTTGTTCTTATATTATCTTTGTCCACTTTTAGCCGCTTTATAATTGATGTACTGTTTCTAACTGGAATTCTCTGTGGTCCATTCATTAAAGATATAATTTTTACTCATTCCACCACCATATTAATTATTTTTTTCCTGACAGAGTCCAAAACAAAGATGAGAACTAATGGTTTAACTTCAACAAAGTTGTATCTTTTAATTAAAACATAAAGAGTTAGTAGAAATGTATATTTGCCAAAATGTTCTCAAACTGGAATCGTCAGTATCATCATATTTTTATATTACAGTACCAAAAGGATTGTTATAGCGTACGAGGATATTTTGATCTCCTTCTTCCAGGGTAACCTTATGAACTTTAACCATGTATTTTATAACTGCAGTAGAGTATGTGCACACAATTAACGTAATGACTTTTTCTCATATTGTATTGATAATACTAGGAGAATGAGATTTGTTTAGTAATTACTGGAAGCTTCAACATACAGGCATACTTATTCGTGGTTTTATTACGTAAGTATGATTATTCTTCTAGAAACAAACATTTTTTGCATAAGTGAACATATTTTTATGTGAATGTAAAAGTATGAGTAGTAAGAGAAATGTCCCAGTTAAACTGTGATGGAGTTTTGTTATATATTCCTCCAAAATTTAAAATACGTTCATATTAAGTAGATCAGAAACACTTTATAGTCAGTATTTTTATATTAATGATATACAGTAGTGGATTGCGAATACATTTCGTTCTGAATATAATTTTAACTTTAAAAACATGTTCATTTCTTCTGTAAACCCATTTGGTACATCATTCAAGGGTTGTTGTTGTTTTGATTAATATAACAATAATCTTCTACTTCCTTCCAAGTATTAGGCCAAGGCCTGTTACGATCATATAGAACATTTTCCCTCCAGCGTTTCATAGGACGGTCCAGTGATCTTCGTCCTCTTGGTATATAATTATAAACAGATTTGGGGATCCGATTTGAACTCATTCTTTCTAGATGGTGTTTTCAATTTAGTGGTACTGTTTAATATATTCCAAAATTGGCGTAGTCTTCAATTCTTTTAAGATATAGATGTTCCTTTTCCGATCCCACCTGGTGTAACCCGCTGTTCTGCGCATGAATCTCATTTCACAAGCCGTTATTCTGCTTTCATGTTGTCTTTTTCGTGTCCATGCTTCACTACCATAGGTCAACACAGGTCTAGCCAAAGTGTTATATAAACGTAATCTGGTGTTTTTTATACAAGGGATGGTTTCATAACTTGATTAATAAATCCCAAACTTTTATTATAACTAGTAAGTTTTTCAGGGATATCATTTTCATCCCAGATAGAGAGATAATATCCAAGATATTTAAATTGATTAGATCACTCAAAAATTTTACTATGGAGACAGATTTTACTTTGTATGGGGTTCTTCTCATGAAATACCATAATTTTAGTCCATATCCCTGTCTTACTCCAGTGTTGATCTTTTTCCAAGAAGATAATTTGTCATCTTGTTTAACAGAGATTTCATTATCTTTATAGATGTTGAAGATATTAGTAATATATTTTTGTGGAACGTTATCAACACCTAAAATTTGTAGTAATATATTTCTAATCAAATGAGTTGGTGTTTACTTGATGAAAATCCATATTCATTAATTAAATAAAAATAAAACATAGTTTTATTTGATTTTCATATTTATTATATAATTCAGTGACAGCTGTTTCGGTACACTGTACCTTCTTCGCACATGTTAACATATTATGAATTGTGTTCCAACTGATCTAAGCAACAATACAACAACATTTATTTATTTTTTTTTAATTTATCAAAGGGGATTCATTCAAATCAAGTTGAGAATTTAACAGTCTGTTACAACTCTTCAATTTATTTATCTTTACAGCCTCCAAAAGATCTAACTTCTTACCCTTATCACAAATATGTAAAATTTCAAAATTTGGATCAAAACAATGATTAAATTGGAATAGGTGGTTAGCATATTTTGAATATTGTAAATTTCTGTTATATGCTCTCATGTGTTCCTTTATCCGAAAGATAAAAGGTCTACCAGTTTGTCCTATATAGACATTGTGGCACATGTGACAATGTCTATATAGGACAAACTGGTAGACCTATTTGAGTTCATTCGTTTAATATGGCCATAAAATTTTAACCTTCATTTTCTAATATCACTATGGATGTCTGTATATATTTTTATTTTCTTTTTACTTCTGAGTCTAAATGCTGCACCTATGACTTGTGGACCTAAACCTTTTCTTATAATTTTGCATTATTTTTTCATTGTATTTTCGATATCTTTTTTCTGTTCAAAATTAATGTTTCTGCACCATAGAGGTACTCTGGTTTAATTACAGTGTTATAGTGTCGTAATTTTGTATGTAAAGATATGCATTTTTTTATTATAAGTGTTGTGAGTAAGCCGAAATGCTGTTTCCATTTTTTGGCATCTACTTTTATTGGCTTTAGTTTCAATTCCATTTTCCTAAATTATTTCACCAAAATATTTAAATTGTGAAACTCGTCTAATTTTTTCATATTTGGTTTCCAGGTATTTTGGTGCTTGTTTATTGCATGAAATATATTCCGTTTTTTCAAAAGAAATCTGCAGGTAAACTTTGTCTGCAATGTCATTTAATAACTCAATCTGTTTTTGTGCTGTTACAACGTCACGGATTAAGATTGCTAGATCATCAGCATATGCTAGGCAATCAATCTTCAATTTTCCTCCTAATATGATTAGTTGATTACATTTAAAAATTGTTTTCTGTTTACGCCATTCTTGCATTACTTTATCAAGAACACAACTGAAGAGTAGTGGAGAAAGTCCATCTCCGTGTCTTACTCCTGTCTTAATTCCAAAGGATTCAGAATTTTCCCCCATGAATTTAACTTTAGCCCTTGATTTGTATTTAGTGTCTGTCTAATAAGTGCAAGAGTTTTACAGTCTAGACCTTGTTCTTTCAAATTTCAAATAGTGATTCTCGGTCAACCGAACCGTAAGCTTTTTAAAGTCAACAAATATACACACTAAATCATTGCTACAAATTCTCTGGTGTCTAAGGATTAGCTTGAGGTTCAGGATTTGTTCTGTACATGATCTGCCTGGTCTGAATCCTGCTTGATATTCTCCTATATTCGGTTCTAGTTGCCGTTGCGCTCTGTCGAGCAGACATTGAGATAAAATTTTGTATGGGACTGATAATAATGAAGTCCCTCTATAAATTGTTTCACATCTGTTCTGTCTCCTCTTTTATGTAACGGGTGGATTAATTGCAGTCTTTCAATCCTCTGGAATGTGTTCTGTTTGCGACATTTCTTGTTGCAAAGTGTTGTGATTTCTTTTATGGTCTTTTGGATTATTATTATCATCATCATCATAACCACATCATCACATCATAAGAAAAAAAAACAAGGAAAACATAGAGAAGAAGCAGAAAAAAAAGAAGCAGTAAGAAGAAGCTAGAAGCAAGAAAAAAAAGAAGAAGAAGAAGAAGAAGAAGAAGAAAAACAAAGAAGAAGAAGAAAGAAGAAGAAAAAAAAGAAGAAGTACGAAGAAGAAGAAAAAAAAAAAAAAGAAGAGGAAGAAGAAGAAGAAGAAGAAAAAAAAGAAGAAGAAGAAGCAGAAGAAAAAAAAAAAAAAGAAGAAGAAGAAAAAAAAAAAGAAGTGAAGAAACAAAAAAAAAAATAAAATGAAGAAGAAGAAAAAAAAGAAGCAGCAAGAAGCAGAAAAAAAGAAGCAGGAAGAAGAAGCAAAAAAAAAACAGAAGAAGAAGAAGAAAAAAAAAATAGCAGACAAAAAAAGAAGAAGAAGAGAAAAAAAAAAAGCAGAAGGAAGAAGAAAAAAAAAAAAAAAAATAAAGAAGAAGAAGAAGCAAGAGAAAAAAAGAAGAAGAAGAAGAAGGAAAAAAAAAAAAAGAAGAAGAAGAAGAAGAAGAAAAAAAAAGAAGAAGGGAAGAAGAAGGAAAAAAACATAAAAAAAGAAGCAGAAGAAGAAGAAGAAAAAAAAAGAAGAAGAAGCAGAAGCACAGAAAAAAAAGAAGAAGAAAAAAACAACAGGAAGAAGAAGAAAAAAAAGAAGGAAGAAGGAAAAAAAGAAGAAGAAGAAGAAGAAGAAGAAAAGAAAAAGAAAAAAAAAAAAAAAAAAGAAAACAGAAAAAAAAAAAAAAAGAAAGATAACAGAAACAGAAAAAGAAAAAGACAAAACAAGAATAACTCAGCGAAAAAGAAAAAGAAAAAAAAAAAGACGAAAACAAAAAGAATAAAAATAAGTGTGAAGAAATGAGAAATAAAAAAAAGAAGAAAATAGAAAAAAAAAAAGACAGAAAAAGTCAAATAAAAGAAAGAATAACCATCATGCACAACAGAAGAACAAAACCAGCCATCACAACATCACCAACCCAACACACACCACCACCACCAACACACCACCACCACCACCACCACCACCAACCACCACCACCACCACCACCACCACCACCACACCACCAACCACCACCACCCACCACCACCACCACCACCACCACCACCACCACCACACACCACCACCACCACCACCACCACACCACCACCACCACCACCACCACCACCACCACCACCACCACCACCACCACCACCACCACCACCACCACCATCATCATCATCATCATCATCATCATCATCATCATCATCATCATCTGAAAAGAAAAGCGTTCCATGGCACGTACATGTGAAAAGGTAGATATTCGCTTAACGTATCAGAATGCGAGAACACATATTGAGTACTTGACATAAATGGAAATTTTGTAAGTTCTTTGTATTTCTTTGCTTTTTTTACTCTACTATTGTAACTTGAGTAAAGTAAAGTAATCCCACAACAGGCCTCGGGAGGCCCTTGGGGTAGTAGAAGGTTAAGGCTCCCACTTTTTCTAGACAATCGGCACTTGATGTCAGCCGGGTTGTCAGCCCTGCGTGACGGCCGCCTTTACCCCAGAACAAACGTCTGGTACTCATTTCCGTTAGAGGCTGAGTCGACCCCGGGACCATAGTGCCGCCAGAAGGTTTTGGTCAGTTTAAAAATCCTGACCCCACCGGGACTTGAACCCTCGACCTTCCGACTTGTAGCGCAGTGCCTTAACCACTACGCTACGGCGTGCCCCCTTGTAACATGAGTACAATTTAAAATATGAAATCGGAACGTTCTGTTGTTGAACCCTAACACTAATGTACACAATATCTATAGATTACAGAGAATGAAATAATTTTGATTTGTGTTTAACTGTTTATTGTTAGTTTCAGGGAACATTACGTCATACGTATATCAATTATTCTATCCCAGATAATAGAAATAACATTTTTATGTAATTTAGTTAACAATTATATATCTTGTTCATGGTATGACAGGTGCGCCATTCCAGCTGAGAGATTTATTATTGACCTACGATGGAACTGTTTTATATTGCAGATATATAATCAACATACCCAGAACAATAGAACTGCTGTTAAGTGCTCTTATTGTCCTGTTTTAATTCAATCACATATTGGCTGCATTTCATCCCTTTCTTTCAAATATCCACATTCACATCCACATTGAAATGGAAATTGGCAATTTAACACGTTTTAATATTCTACAGTCCAGTTTACAGGGGTATCAAAACTATCGCTTTCAACCAAGATTGTCCTAGTCGACTACTTCGTACCATGCTCGCCTCTGGTTTCAAGTTCAAAATTATTGAGTTGGGTTCAAACAATTAATGTGAAAAAATAACTATTAAAAATTGTAGTATTCCATACGAGTTAAAAAAAAGTTATGGATCAATAGGAACCTCAAACTCGATGCTATTCTTTTTGCAGACAATTTAGCTCTTCTGGCACTTTCCGAAAATTATTTGCAATGATCAATTTATAATTTACAAAAAATAGGTTCCAAATTTAATATGGAAATATCAATTAACAAAACTAAAATTATGGCATTTCATGGGAAGGACCCCATACAAAGTAAAATCTGTCTCCAGAATAAAATTTTAGAGAGATCTAATCAATTTAAATATCTTGGATATTACCTCTCTATCTAGGATGAAAAGGATATCCCTGAAAAAGTTACTAGTTATAATAAAAGTTTAGGAATTATTAATCAAGTTATGAAACCATCCATTGTACAAAACAAACCAGATTACGTTTATATAACACTTTGGCTAGACCAGTGTTGACCTATGGTAGTGACGCATGGACACTAAAAAAACAACATGAAAGCAGAATAACGGCTTGTGAAATGAGATTCATGCGCAGAACAGCGGGTTTCACCAGATGGGATCGGAAAAGGAACACCGATATCTTAAATGATTTGAAGACTACGCCAATTTTGGAATATATTAAACAGTACCAACTAAATTGGAAACACCATCTTGAAAGAATGAGTTCAAATCGGATCCACAAAGCTGTTTATAATTATATACCAAGAGGACGAAGATCACTTGGCCGTCCTATGAAACGCTGGAGGGAAAATTTTCTATAGGATCGTAACAGGCCTTGGCCTAATACTTGGAAGCAAGAAGAAGGAAGTAACTTGGAATGCCGATTAATTTTCATTAAATGGTTCCATCTTTATAATCAATAATTAATATTTGTAGGAATAAACTCCGCCATGGCCGGTCCCAAGCCCGGATGAGAAAGGAAGAGGGAGGAGTAAAAACCTCTCTAAAAAAACAGGGTTCAGTTGGCTCCGACTGATAGTACTCTGTAAGGGTCCCTAGCCAGGGTTACGGTGAAGACCTCAACGGCAGAGTCGGCGCAGAAGGAGTCCTTCATCACGGCGGATCTGGCGGAAGAGGCAACCCTATCTCCACGGGAAAGACAAACGCTGCCTTGCGGTGAAGAGGGATCTTCAAAGGCTCTGGGAGGAAAACCCAGACTGAAATTTTCCTGGTCCTCCAGGTTGGGGTTTATGCTGTGGGCCAGCTCCCCACATTTTAGAAAAAAAATGCTAAAGACCAACCAATAACAATAATATTATTAACAATAATTCAATGATGGCGACAATACATTTCCTTTTAATCGATAAATAATGGGGTATTAACCCTAGTCTCTTAATTTGATATCATAGATTCATAACAATGAACTACATGGTCTTTATAGGAAGCCAGATATAATAAGAACAGTTAAGTCTCGTAGACTGCGATGGGCAGGACATGTTGCACGTATGGGGAATTAAAGACTTGCATGGAAGCTTCTTGTAGGAAAGCCAGAGGGAAAACGCCCAGTTGGTAGACCAAGAATGAGGTGGGAGAATAACATTAACTATGATTTGAGGGAAGTAGATTATACAGGGAATGATTGGAAATCATATATATCGACGACATTATGAAACAATGGAAAATTATAATGGACAATGGCCTTAGATTGAACAATAACTCAAGTATTAATAACTTACTTTTCGCCGATGATTTGGTCTTACTACACCATGATGAAAATCTGTTACAATTGGCTGCTTACAAACTAAATGCAATATGTAGCGATTATAATTTTAAAATTTCAATAAGTAAAACAAAAGTAATGACATTTTGTGGAAGAAATACTCTGCGTGCAAAAATAGTAATTAGAGACGAAATTATTGAACAAGTATCCCACTTTAAATATTTAGGATATGACATCAGCTATGGGTATGATAAAGATATTGAACACAAAACACATCAGTTTGAAGCTATTTGTAGTACAATAAATAGAACATTGAATAATAAAGCCCATAAACAAACGAAATTAAAATTTTATAAAACAATGGCTGTCCCTGTCCTTTTGTATAGGAGTGAATCTTGGATTACACTACCAAACAAAAAAGTAAAATCCAAGCAGCCGAGATGAAATTTTTAAGAAGAGTAAAAGGCTGCACTAGAATGGACCAGATAAGAAACGAGGATATCCGTGAAGAACTGCAGATCTACTACATAAAAGAAAAGATATTTAACAACAATATACAGTGGAAAGAAGATGTAGAAAGAATGGAAGAAAGAAGATTACCAAATAAAATCTTCCATTATTTTCCAAGAAGAAGAAGAAGAGATGTCGGACGTCCTCGGAAGAGATGGTCTTAGATCTATTAGTGAAGACGGAACAGGTAACTCTTGCCCAAACCAGGAAGTGAAGAAGAAGATGATTGGAAATCATTAGCTCAGGATAGGGATGTATGGAGAGCTTATGTGCGTGCGGCCATGAACCTATGGGTTCGATAGTGCCAGTGAGTGAGTAAGTAAGTAAGTAAGTAAGTAAGTAAGATTCATCATAAAATTAAATTAGTATGTCAATTGACGGTTTTCTTCAACATATAAGCTAATTAACATGGAAATTTAAATATATGCTTGAAAGAGTCGAACTAATTTGATCAAAAGCTTCGTATTAGGACATGAGTTGCTTTTACCTGACGTAAATCTAATACCGTGGCTTTCAATCATTTTTTCGAAGGAACCAATGTCAGGTTTTTTATGCCATGAATAATTTAATCGATACCAGCAGTATTTGAAGCCACGTACTTTAGAATCAGAGACAAGCATGCTAACCACAGGTCTGCCAGGACCTACTATATCATTGTTAAGACCCTCCTTCAGACGAAAGTGAAGTTGTGGATCCGAAGGCGTAGAATTACGGCACCAAACACATTTTCTGTTTAAAATAGGAGGCCAATGGGCAATGTTTTTCACTTCCCTATTTGAATTGCAATGATAATGATCTGAGTTGTTAAAAAGCGGCTTTATCTCTTAAATTGAAAATGCATCCTACAGGATACATGAATTGCTTTAAATAAATAAATAAATAAATAATTAATTAATTTAATAAAACAGGACAAAACGAACGGATGGAAATTACTTCAAAGTGTGTAGAATTATACAACATACCTAATAACGACAGTTATACATCATTTCGTTTTCACTGCAGTCCGCCACATTTAAATAACCGACATGAGAAATGAGTGTTTTACCAATATTTAATGTTAAAGAAAATCCTAACTTAATCGTATTGTAGCAAGATATGTTATTTTATTTTTGGCCAGCATGCTGTTTTGTATTTTTTTAATGTTTCATTATCGGACGAGTGTTTGTGAAAGAATTTATGTTCCAGTGTGAGTCAATTTTGGAACGGAAATGCAACATATTTGATACGCGTTACAATAAACATAATTAGGAAGATTAAAGTACGTTACAATAAACTGAATGTATTATTTTCTCTCAAAATTGATTAAATACAGCTTACAAGATATACGCTAAGATTATTACTAGACGATTAAATATAATAAATGAGTATATATTAAGTGAAAAACAGTGTGGCTTTCGGAAAGGTCGGTCATGTTCAGATGCCATTTTCACAATGGAGCAACTTATTCAGAAGAGAAGAGAATTTAATTTGCCAATTTGCATACTTTTTATTGACTATCAAAAAGCGTTTGATAGACTGTCAAGAAATAAACTATTGGAAATAATGTATGAGAAAGGGTTTCCAGGACACATTGTCAAAGTTGTGCAAAGCTTATATTTTAAATCAGAAATAATGATTCATAAAGGAGGTACAATGAGCGATAATACATTAGAAATTAATCAAGGGGTCAGACATGGATGCCCGCTATCTCCTGCACTCTTTAATATAGCCCTATATATAGATGAGATCATTGTACAATGGCAAACAAATTTAACCACAGAGTTTAAAGTTGACAGCACGATTCTAAATACCATACTGTTTGCAGACGATCAGACAATCCTTAGCTCTTCAGTAGACAATGTACAAATAGCAGCATATAAATTAAACGAAAGCAAATAAATTCAATATGACAATCTCTGAAAGTAAATCCAAAGTATTGGCATTCAACGGGAAAGACCATATTAGGTGTAAAATCAGTATTAATAACAGTATAATACAACAGGTGAACAATTTTAATTATTTAGGATGCAACGTATCATACTGCCACAAGGAAGATATTAATATTAAATTAAATAGATTTTACAGAACGTGTGACACTATAAGACGGACATTGAAAAATAAAACTTTGAGGAGCACACAACTAAAATTTTACAAAATTATGGCAGTGCCTGTCTTAACATATACAAGTGAAAATTGGACTCTTAACCGTTCAGACAGAAGGAAAATAGAAACTTCAGAAATGAAGTTCCTACGTTCAGTAGTGGGTGTGACAATTTTAGACAAGAAAAGAAGTGAGGATATTAGGAAGGACTTAAATATTTTTAAGTTAACAAATACGATTGACAACAGGAGAAACAACTGGTATGAACATGTCAAGAGAATGCCTACAGATAGAATCCCTCAGCTGTTACTAAAGTACAAACCAATAGGATATAGAAATGTTGGACGCCCATTTACTAGATGGGAGGATTCATTAAATCCTACTTGATGTGAAGAGAGATCAAAATGCCTAATTTCATGAAGCAGAAGAAAATTAAACAGTTTTTGTAGAAACTTGTTTCGTCATCATCACTTCAAGGTTGAGGAGAATCTCCTAAATTAACTCTTTCCAACGATTCCTTGGTCGTCCCAGATTCCGTCTTTCTGTTGTTTTGTAGTCAAGGCTTGTCTTAGAACGCGGAATGTTGCCATCCTCAATGCATGGAAATTCTATCTACTTCTATAATTCAACATTTTTTCATGAAGAGAAAAAATATGCTGAGGCCATTGCGGATATATTCTTTTCTTATTTTAACTAATTTTAGAACAACCTTTAAAAATTTAATTTCTGCTGACTCTATTTTATTCCAATTTCCCTTTCGTAGTGTCGAAGTTTCAGTCCCATGTAACAGTGGTGGAACTGCCATACTTACTTACTTGCTCACTGGCACTATCGAACCCGTAGGTTCATGGCCGCGCGGACATAAGCTCTCCATACATCCCTATCCTCAGTCAATGCTTTCCAATCATTCCCTGTATAATCTACTTCCCTCAAATCATAGTTAATGTTGTTCTCCCAGCTCATTCTTGGTCTACCAACTGGGCGTTTTGCTTCTGGCTTTCCTACAAGAAGTTTCCATGCACGTCTTTCATTCCCCATACGTGCAACATGTCCTGCCCATCGCAATCTACGAGACTTGACTGTTCTTATTATATCTGGCTTCCTATAAAGACCATGTAGTTCATTGTTATGTAGTCTTCTCCATTCACCTGTCTGTTCATCTCTCTTTGGTCCAAAAATCCTCCTAAGAACCTTATTATCAAATACTCTTAATCTCCTTTCCTCCCTTAAAGTAAGAGTCCATGTTTCGCACCCATATAATATAACTGGTAGAATAATAGTTTTATATATCTTTACCTTAAGGTTTTTTGAAAGGAGTTGGGACATCAATAGTCTAACTGCCATAACCCTATAAAATTTTAAACTTTTATATTTTCCAGCCTTTTTTTAATGATATTTTTTTCATCGCCTGATTGTCAGAGGGTACACAGAAGAAGAGAAGTGTAACAATTTTTAAATGCTACTTTTAAATAAAAATAAGAAATATTTCCCTGATTTTATCGCTTTTAATTAAATCTACGCTGAACTGGACACGATACAAAAATAATTAAAATTAAACTTTATTTCGTTTTAAGGTCCCTATTTGAGCGTTTGAAAATTAGGTTACAGCTTACCATTATAAAGATGTGTATAGTTAATGTCCGCGAAATAAAAGAAAGAAGCACATTTGTAAGCCATAGCCTATAAGATATTTTGAGTACATTTAACCGAAGTAATTCATATTTAATTCTTATAGACTTACGTCACTTCTATTGTATATTATTTACTCAGTTACATCAATACTTTTACTGAGCGAGATGATTTTCAAAACTACTTGAGACTCATATTGAGAGATCCCAGATTGATGTCAAAGATAATTCTAGATTGAAATTTCATTACTTTAATATTAAACATCGATCCATATTAATTCTGCCCGAGAGCAAGTCTTTCACAGCAATCATAGCATTTTCATGCTATGCTTTGCAGCTTTACTAGGGAATTATAGGTGTGGTAGCTTCGCGTTGCTTTCCTCACCGGTGTAGGATGATGATGATGATAATGATCAGGACGATGATGGTGGCCGGAAGATTTTCGGGGATCGTTGGGCACTAAGCTTCCTGACATTTGTCTTACAGGTGAGGAAAAACCCCGAAAAAACCACACCGAGGTGCCTGTCCCGACCGGGAATCGAACCCGGGCCTGCTGCGTGACAAGGCAGTACGCTACCTCGAGACCACAGCGGTGGACATATTAAACATAATTTAATATAATTAGCCTAAAATTGTAACAATGAATTTATACATGATACATAATTCAACAAAAAAATTAATAAAAATACGCTGCCTCTAAGATACAATAAAAACTGTTAATGTGATATAAAGCTGGAAATAAATCAATAAAATTACATTTTATCAAGATTATCACCGCAGGATGATGATTACAAATGGCACTATAAGATAAAATTTGGTTGACTATTTTGTTCATTAACTAGGCGCTGAATGTTTATCATAAGTAATGCCACGAGTGATTTCCAAATTATCAATAAATTCACGACTCACGAAGTGAGGAGTGAATTTATCTAGAGAATTTGGAAATCAAGAGTGGCATTTGTTAGGACTATTTAACGAATAAAATTAAGCTGTTTACTCACAAATCATTATTTAACTATAGTTACGAGTATTTTAAAATATTTATATATTTAATGTAAACGGCGATGTTTGAAAACAAATGAGAAACGATAGGTACGCTTCATCTGCTTCTTTTGTTTATCACTGCAACCAGATCATACTATTTATTGCGAAAGGAACGCAATATTGTAATAAGAATGCTCTCTAGTGGAGAAAAAATGAAACACATCAAACTGTATATTAATTCATTTCTGATGTCGTATGATGTAAATATGACAATTATATTTTTCTGGATTATTACCTGGGAGAAAATACATTTAAGAAAGTGCAGACAGTGGTCTCTTATTTTGGTGGTATAATCAATTGCTAGAAACGTTTTTATATTAACTCCCGCGTGCGTGATGTGTTGACATGCATGCACTATATATACAATCTGGTAGCCGTATTTCTCATAGGCTCAGTCACTGCAAAATAATGGTCAGACCTGTTCAGAATATTAAAAAGGAGGAGCTTTCTTTAATATGGTAATTATAACACTGATAAATATTTGTGAAACACGACTCTGATTGCTTGTAAAACAGAAATCATTGAAACGTGATTGGTCATTTACTTCCATTTGGGGCATGAGTTAAATAGTCAATCCAATTTACAATCCCTGTCAGCTTGAACCTATCACGGTCGACTATCACTAGAATAATTTGTCGAATTGGAATTGTCAGACCTGATGCGCAAATTGTTCGGAAATTATCGAATCTGACTCGAAAGTGTTTCCAATTTGAAGCTTACAGAACACAGAAGACCATTCTACCAAAAAATTGTTTCACAACAAATAAAATTAAATAATATTAAGTTATATAAAATGCGCAAGCCTAATTTATTTCAATTATAGTAATTTTGTTTATTAGAAGTTTTATTCACAGCCTTTTAAAATACCATGCGAGTTTTCACCTCCTTGCATAATTTATTCCCGTCGCTACTCTCCGATCGTGAATTATTAACAAGGTGAAATGTGTAATGGTAGCCTCCTACTACCCTTGAATATAGCTTCTCTGTTATCGAAGATTATATTGTTACTTTTACAAATGTTGAATCTATTGTTCTATTATTTCTAATTTCTTAAAATAAAACAGCTTTTAAATACTTATTTCCACGATTTTAAATTAACAAATTTCTCTTACGAAATAAATTTCTATAGCAGGTTTTGAAATTTCCCATCTCATTTTTTCCATTGATACGGTTTGAAAAGCTACATGTCTTTATGACGCGGAATCAAACTTATTAACTTCCACTTCAAAGGAAGCCGCGCTATAACATTGTCTTCACTCGAAAAAAATACCACATATCTTGGTTGCGACTAAGCCTCAAACTCATAGGATCTATACGAGTGGCGCTAGGATCGCGACCTCCTACGTGTGTTCACAAAATTGATAGTTTCTACTTTATTTAACCCCACTCTTTATATTCTAAGTAAGTTATAATAAGTAATGCCACGAGTGATTTCCAATTTATCTAGAGAATTTGGAAATCAAGAGTGGCATTTGTTAGGAGTATTTAACGAATAAAATTAAGCTCTTTACTCACAAATCATTATTTAACTATAGTTATTTTAAAATATTTATATATTTAATGTAAACGGCGATGTTTGAAAACAAATGAGAAACGATAGGTACGCTTCATCTGCTTCTTTTGTTTATCACTGCAACCAGATCATACTATTTATTGCCAAAGGAACGCAATATTGTAAGAAAGCTCTCTAGTGGAGAAAAAATGAAACACCAAACTGTATATTAATTCATTTCTGATGTCGTATGATGTAAATATGACAATTATATTTTTCTGGAATGTTACCTGGGAAAAAATACATTTAAGAAAGTGCAAACAGTGGTTTCTTTTTCTTGTGGTATAATCAATTGCTACAAATGTTTTATATTAACTCCTGCAAGCGCTATGTGCACTATATATACAATCTGGTAGCCGTATTTCTCACAGGCTCAGTCACTGCAAAATAATGGTCAGACCTGTTCAGAATATTAAAAAGGAGGAGATTTCTTTAATATGGTAATTATAACACTGATAAATATTTCGTGAAACAAGACTCTGATTGGTTGTAAAACAGAAATCATTGAAACGTGATAGGTCATTGACTCCCATTTGGGGCATGATTTATATAGTCTCTAATATATATATGGGTTATTTTATTTAATATTTTACATAAAACAATAAAAAACGAATTATTAAAAATTATTTGAATTTGTGTTGAATTTTAAAATATACAATAATAACTTGAAGTTCACATGTTTTTTTCTCTCGGGGGTCCAATATATTTTAATAATTGGCACGAGAAATTAGTGTTTCGCCAACTTATAAGTTAGAAAAAAATTACTTCAATACTGTTATTTGGTATATTTTTTGCGTGATATTTTTTGCGTACTTAAAACAATGGCGACCATGATTGAAAGTTCAACTTCCTACATTTCAGGGTTGCCAACCTAAATAACTATCGATACTAGTAAAATTCAACATAACCAAACTTGAAATAGAATCCAATGACAACAACAAGAAATGGATAACTCTCACGTACACTGGTAAAGAAACATTACAATTGGCCAACACACTAAAAAAGCTCGATAAGAATATTAATATATCCTACAGAACTGACAACAAACTAAACAATTTAATAAACAACAACATCGAAGAAATAGATGAATTCGACAATAAAGGCATCTACAAATTAACATGTACAGACTGCAATAAATTCTACATTGGGAAACTGACAGAAGCTTCAACATCAGATTCAAGGAACATTTCAGAGATTTCATTTACAATGGAGGAAAATCAAGTTACGCAAAACATGTAATTCAATCTGGACACCATATGCATAACATCGATAACACCCTCACAATGGTACATAGAGAAAACATTCCAACGAGAATAAATATACTGGAGGAAATCGCAATCCTAAGAGAAATCAACAACAACCTGATTCTCAATGAATACACACCTAATCCACACAATCCTCTGTACAAACTTCTAACAACCAAGTCAGTGCTTAAAAGAGGGTCAACAAGAACGAAGCTAATGCATTCTGCTGATGATGGGACTAGTCCCGAAAGGCCTACAGAGTTTTAAAGGAACTTAAGTTGAGGAGACGGACCTACAAGGTACCTATATTATAGTTTTTAACCGTACATTATATTACTAAATAACTATACTGTAATATTACATACCTCGTGCGGAGAGTAAAACCACTGTACGCTATGTATACTACGTAAATGTATATACAAAAATATATCCAAAAGCTAGTGTTAATATGCATTATACGGAACAAATCACTGCATTTTAAATTAACTGAACTTCATTTTAAACAATATAAAACAACAAATACGTAGTTTCCGCCATTTATGAATGATTGGTGTTACTGCCTGCTGTAGTTTCAACTGATAAACATTGCACACACTGTTAACGTTAATCAGTTGTTTTTAATGAACGCAAATATTTTCAACAAAGATGTTATTATTTTACTATTATTTATTATTTTGAAAACACCATCGCGCAAAAAAAATGTACAACGCACGTTTGTGATGTGTTTTACAGAATCTCGGTAATTAAAAAACTTCGATAACATATGGTTTTTAGACATTTCCTCCCTTCTGTAAAAACCACTTCCTAACCTTGCATCATAATATACTCTTTATAGGTCTCGTTTCGCATTCTTCATATTTCGGAATGAAGAAGTATTTTAGTCAGTTCTTCATTATTTTCCACGTTGTGGGCGCAATTTTGAAGAAGTAATTCTTTTCCCATGTTATGACGATGTTTTGAAGCAGCTAACTCTCTTCATGCCCGATGTTGTAGTAACATTTTGAAGGATTAGTGTCCAAAAATAAATAAGAAGTACTGGTTCAGGTTGGGTTTGATTTTCCGGTAGAGCTGGATTCTCTTCTCAAGGTCGAAGTTGGTACACAACATAGGAAAACACTTTAAAAATCACTAATAACTGATTCTTTTAGAAATATTTGTAAATTTATTTACTATTTAATTTCCCAGCAGATCAAGTAAATATAGGTGGTATTATTCTTCACCGTCAATTAAATTTCAATTATTTTCTTTTCTTAAATCCACTATTTTTCTGGTATTAAAGATCACATTTTATCAGGAGAGCTGTTATTGCATCTGTCCTTGATGAAAGTTATATGCAGACTGACTAGAGTAATTCTGTTATAACTTTAAAGAACATTATTACATCACATGATTTTATATTTAAATTCTATTGGTTAATGGTCCATTAAATACCAGGTTTAAATTTGATTGGTTAAATCAAAAAGTTATTTGTTTTAATCATCCAATCAGAATTTAGTATACTTTTATTTAAAAATATTAAGTTAAGCAGGTGTCCTCTATTACAGTTATAACAGAAAGCTTTATATTTCAGACAACAATGACTTAACACACAATTTTAAAAGCATTATTTAAAAAGACTGTTATATTATACAATTTCTTTAATTGTTACCGAGACATTTTTATTCAACAATGAACAACAATTAATTATTTAGATGTTTTTTCTTTATTTAAGTTATATTTAAATATTAAAAGAATTTTAAAATATAAAATTATTAACTTTAACTTTCATATTTATTATGATATTAAAATCCTGCTATAGGAATTTTGTGAGGTTTCTGACATTGGTTCTCGATGCATGATTAACAAAAGAAGCAAAACTTTATATAGGCTTAATAAAGTTTATTCCTCATTTTACATTCTGTGCAACATATAAGATCATATAGCATTGAAGTCTGTTGTTCTATTAAGCTTGTTTTTAATTGAATGTTTTGTGTTTCCTGTAGTACTTCAATCATTTAATTTTCAGTGATATTAAGATATGTCGATCACGATGAAATGAGTCATGCTAATGATTTAATCCTAATTTTCTATTGATGAGTCCACCGCTGTGGTCTCGAGGTAGTGTGCTGCATTGTGGGGTTCGATCCCCACTCGGGACAAGTTTCCTGGGTGAGGTTTTTTCGGAGTTTTCCCTAACCTGTAAGACAAATATTAGGATACTTTAAGGCCCGAACGGTCCCTGAGCATCATCTGGCCATCATTATCATCAATATCATATTCACCTCATTAGATTAAGTTTAGGTTTAAGGCCTATCCAGGCGAATCATTACCCATCATATCATTGGAGCAGCGTAACCCCGACTTCCAGGCGCCCCAACTTCAGAAGTGGGATACAATAAGCCAATGCCAAGAGAACACCTGAAATATTGAACGACAAGCAGGTGGCACTGAACAAAACAATTCTGTGGCACCATGCATAAAACCCATAACCCTCAAATTAAAAAAAAAGAGTTAATATTATTAATGTAATATTGGAGCTGTCATTTGTCATCCCTCAAATTTCGATTGCTGTACAATTAGTTAAACAGAAGATCCAGAGATGGCAACACATTGGATGTTCACTTCAGATAGGAAACCTCCATGCATGAATCTTCATTTTCTCAGAACTACTTAAATGAGGGTTATTGGTTTCATGCATGGTCCCACAGAATTGTATTGATGACCGAGGAAAACATTTAAAAACTCTGAGGTGTCGAGTTATTACCGTATAGGGCAGGCCTGTTAATAAGTGCTCACTAGATGTGAAGTGCTCTTATTCAACCCTACGTCCGATAGGTTGACAAGGTATCAGACTACTATTCACTTGTCAGATGTGTTGTTTATTGGTAGTGCATTTGTATAAGGGTTGGAGGGTGAACCGCCTTTTCACACCTAGTAGTAGTAGTAGGACTTTATTAGACAAAAAGTAAGATATTTACAATATTATTTAGAAATATGGGTCGCACGGACAGTAAGCCGTACGTGCTGTTGACAGTCCGTTACAATAAAGTAATAATTGGTACTAGTGTAAAGAAAAATAAACAACAAAAACAGCAATAACATTACAATTACATAAAGAAAACACAATAATAATATTACAATTAAATAATAACACAATAGCATTATACACTAAAAACATTAACATTACAATTACATAAAGAAAACACAATAATATTACAATTAAGTAATAACACAATAGCACTATACACTAAAAAAACATTAACATTATAATTACATAAAGAAAACACATTAATATTACAATTAAATAATAACACAACAGCATTGTACACTAATTAATTTATATATAATTGTTAATAATTAAACAATTATTAACTGCCCTAGTCTAGAGGAAATCATTAGGTACGATAAAGTATCCTGCATAGGACAGCTTGAAATTTATTACAGAAATAAGTTAGCATTTTCTTTGTTAGTTCATCAATTATTTTAAAAAATTGACTTTTTAGCTAAACAAATCTAATCCCATATTTAAATTTGCGTTATAAGCGGTCAGAACTTTAATGAGGATTTGTATTTACGAGTTTTAGGCTATGGTCATTGTAAGTTACATTAAAGTTGATGCAGACGAAAAGTCTTACTTTTTACACGCTTTATATTAGCTTGACCTGTATCTATCTATCTACGTAACTGAATTTTTAACGCGTTTTTCACCCACTTAAAATAATTGGATCGACTTGAAATTTTGTATACTTCTAAAGGACCCGTGACAATACAATAATTTCATATTTATTTTCTAAAATCCTGGCCAGAATCATCAGAAAATCAAAAAAAGTGTCTTTGTATTTATGTAACGGAATATTTGAACACGATTTTCACCCACTTACAAACATAGGATACACTTGAAACTTTGTATACTTGTTAAGGACCCGTGACAATACAATAATTTCATATTAATTTTCTAAAATCCTGGCCAGAATCATCAGAAAATAAAAAAAAGTGTCTTTATGTAACGGAATATTTGAACACGATTTTCACCCACTTAGAAACATAGGATAGACTTGAAACTTTGTATACTTGTAAAGGACCCGTGACACTACAATAATTTCATATTTTATTTCTAAATTCCTGGCCAGAATCATCAGAAAATAAAAATAAAAATTAAAACTGGTATAATACGTTACGGACTTGTCGACTTTTAAGTCAATCGTTGTAAGAGCTCAGTTTGTAGAGCGGTGAACTAGTGGTTTCAGTAATCTATAGGTCGCTGATTCGAATCCGGCTGGGGAGGATTATTTTTAGAAGAGTAATACTTTTAGCTCACACTACATTAGTATGGAATTTAAAGATATTTACTTTCTTATCTTATTCTGTAAAATTTTAAAATAAAAAAATAAACAATAGTTTTAAAAAACTAAAACAGCACGCTTTATTAGAAAACCGAACTCAAACATGAAAAATAATTTTAATTTCCAACACGCTTGGGATAAATTTAAAGTAGTCAACAAAAAAATAATCTCCAATACATATAGAATAAAATTAGAGTTATCAACAAAAAGAAAATAATTTTACCATCAGAAGCGTGGGGTGCTTTTTATGATTTTTCATGTTCTTCTCAGAGACTTTACTTTTACCAATATCTGTTTATTATGAAATATATTACTTGATATAGAGCACCGCACGCTTTTGATGGTAAAATTATTTTCTTTTTGTTGATAATTCTAGTTTTATTCTATATGTGTTGGAGATGATTTTTTTGTTGACCACTTTTTAAATTTATCCCAAGCGTGTTGGAAATTAAAATTATTTTTCATTTTTGAGTTCGGTTTTCTAATAAAGCGTGCTGTTATATTTTTTTAAAACTATTATTTTTCTGTGATGTTTAGGCGAGGAATCATTCTACGTTCTAACATGGTTAGAAATGTAAACCGCGGTTTTATTACGCATACTTTTACTTATTCCATTTTATATTTTATAGTAAAAGGCTCTTGTCACTTAATAGCGCTTTTAGCTTTACAAATGTAAATACTCCAATAATGCATGCATTATGAAACAATAAAAAAGTCTCCACGTGTAAAAATAAAATTATTTTATATCACACAATACTGCTGAGGTAAAGAAATGTGTATATTAAAGTTCCACATATTTTTATGTTCCTCATAAACCAGAAGAGGGAACATAAACCGGTATCTTCTAAACTGCCTTTAAATTCAGGTTGCCTCTATAAAATCGTGATTGATATTTCAACTGGTGTTAACAATAAAAACAACGTGTGATTTGCCACATAATACAGCTATTTAGAAATAATAATAACAACAATAATAATAAAATAATAGTCATACTAACAATTAAATAATAATGTGACTCATTGTTGATCCGTTGAACTTTGCGGGCGAAAGCAGAGATCCCTACAAGCCCCATGATTGAGATTCTCATGTACAGACTAACGACGTCTACAGAAGTGCTTTCTGGATAAATAACTTTCCAGATACGTCGATTTTAGAAGAATCTACCTCTATACGCTTCCATTCGAGAGAGTGAGAAGTATAAACTGGCGTTCAGATTATTCCTACCCTCGCACATCATCATCGTCACAGTACATTCACGAATTTATGTAATTTGTTGACCTGTTTCGGCCTCAAGAGAAATACCATCCAAAAGTCTTTTGAGTGGACGTCCTGGTCTTTTTCTTCTTACAGGTTGATAGCTTAACATTATCCTCGCATATACCGGGTCTATATTATAAGTTGTAACTGTTCTAGCGGAGTTTATAAAGTGGGATATGCGGGCTGCTTCAACTGATAGCGCGCGCATCCGGTTTGGTCTTCAGTTTACGTGGACGCAATTAATCAGCTTTAAGTTAACAAAGTGGTGAGATCGATTTCGCTGTTAAATTGTATTTTCGTATTTAATTTCACAAATAAAGTTACCAAAACAAGGTTATACAAAGCTGTGATGATAATCCGAATGTGAACCTATGCCTCCGAAACAAGAGAAGACACTGTTAAAACATTAAAAACTTTAGAAACAATTAAATGAATAGCATAAGCATAATCGAGAACCACGCTAGTCTTAATATATAGAAATTACGTGTCACGTTGTTTGTCCGCGATGGAATCCTAAACTACTGAACACATTTTAATAAAATATTACACACTGTGTGCAGTTTGATCCAACTTGAGACTTATGGAAGTTTATAACTAAATTTATAGTCCCATTATTTTTATTGCAAATTATTTGTTTATTATTTAAAAAAGAGTTATAATTATCTGTGAGTTCCATACGATTTTAACAGATGACCGTATAAGGTAATTGGTTTATTATTTAACCAGGTGGCTGCGCTTTTTGTTGCAACCGCGAATTTCAATTGAATTACAAATATTTATTATTTCATAATTTAAGTGTTTTTTTCAATACATTGATAATAATATTAATTTCGTGTGTAAGTATTGGTTTTAAGTAATCTGGCTGAAAGACAGCAACTTAATTTAAATTTAACTGGACCGGGAAGGGACATTGAACAATATGGCGAATCAGTTCTAGAGACCATGAATGATAAGATATCAAGTGAATTTCCGCAAATTGGTATAGGCCTATGTGACATAAATCTTACATTTAAGAAGAATGTCAATTTAAAAAACATATGAAGGTCCTAAGAAACGGAATAACAGAACTGTAAGTAAGTCTGTTACTTATAATAATACGCCTAATATTACAGAAACAATCTCCATGCCTCAATTAAATGAAAAACAAGATGACTATAATATATCACAAGATGATATTACTATACAGAGACTTCTTGATGATGATGAGAATCCAAACTGCCAACAAGTTCGTAGAAAAAAACGAAAGTGTAATGAAATCAGCAAGCCTCCTCAAAATATTCCATCAATAAATGTATATAATCCTTATGATACACTTATGGATGATACTGAGAATTCGGACAACATAAATTCATCTCAATCAACAAAACCACTTCCACATAAACCACCACCCATATTTATACCGGGTGTAGTTAACGTACCAGAACTAAAAAAGTTGTGTAAAACAAAAACTTTCTGATTTAGATTTTTCACTTAGTTTACTACAACATAATTTAAAGCATAGCTTAGACACAGCAACGCGTGGCCGGGACTTACATAGGCCTCTATAAAGTAGGATTAGTTACACTATTTATAACTCAGGAACATCTGGACCGATTTTTATGATCTCTGATTTGTTTGATTTGTTTCCGCCCCTAATTATTTTCATTCCTATGTCTTATAATTGTACAGAAGCGATCATTTTATGAAATTCCAACGTATTCTAAATTGCGCTTTCTAAGAATGAACCAATGCTTATTTAATATATTAAAATTGTAATCAAATATTTTAAGATTGTCCTATCTACGAAACTTATAGACATGTGCTAGATAATACATGTTTTATTATTTTTATTTTCTTCATTTCTAGCGTTAACTACATTTTCTTACACGCTCAAAGATAAAATCTTTATTCGACCAATGAAAATGCAGTCACATATTTGCCTTGTTTACATTACAGCTGTAACTTAGCTCGGAAGGGGTATAGAGATTGATTTATTGATATGGGCTGTTAAAAGCAAGTGTTACTGCCCTGCGATCCGATTGTATATAGTAATGTATTATACAATACTTTTATTTTAATAAATTATTACGTACTATTACATGTTCAAGCAACTTTTATCTATAATTTTGCAGATATTCGACTATAGGTGGCATTTTACGCTTTATAGCTATGATTTTATTCCGCATGTGATCTGGAAGAAATATCCGTTCGTATCAAAAAATTAAGTTCAACAGATGTTCTGCATATTTCATATTGGTAGTTGTAACTGCTATGTGTTTGTGAACGGTCCGTATCACAATGTTAAAAAAATTCCCATTCCGTCTCCCAATATTGAGCTTGATTCTCGATTTTTCGATGTTAACAGTCAAACACTATATTTTTTGTATTCCTCGAAATGTTTTATTGATTTACAGGGTGTCTCCACGTTGATGAATGTAATGATTTAGAATATTGGAGACGTCAGTTATTACCGGAAAGATTTCTAAATTCAAATCGAGAAAGATTGGCATGCTACGAGTTATTGGTAAATACAGAAAATTGGATAAACTTGGGTAAATTTCTGGAAAAAACGCGGAAAATAAGAACAACACTCATTCATGAATAAATATATGTTATCAAAATGCAATGCCATTAATTCTTAATAATTATATATAAATTAATTAATGTATAATGCTATTGTGTTATTATTTAATTGTAATATTATTGTGTTTTCTTATGTAATTGCAATGTTATGGTTTTTTTAGTGTATAGTGTTATTGTGTTATTATTTAATTGTAATATTGCTGTGTTTTCTTTATGTAATTGTAATGTTATTGCTTTTTTTAGTGTATAATGCTATTGTGTTATTATTTAATTGTAATAGTATTGCGTTTTCTTTATGTAATTGTAATGTTATTGCTTTTTTTGTTGTTTATTTTTCATCACACTAGTAGCAATTATTACTTTATTGTAACGGACTGTCAACAGCACGTACGGCTTATTGCCCGTGCGACCCATATTTGTAAATAATATTGTAAATATCTTACTTTTGTTTAATAAAGTCCTACTACTACTACTACTACTACTACTACTACTACTACTACTACTACTACTACTACTACTACAAACTTTCAGGTACGCTTAAAAAGGATAAATGCAGGGATTTGGTATAAAGAACCCTGGCTCAGAAACTTCTTCTTCCAAAGTTATAGGCGAACGTTTGTTGGGTTGCCTATGAACGTGAAATTATGAGACCTAACAAATATTTGTTTTATTTCGCTGTACTTCCTACAGAAATCGTGATACTGCCCATTTGCGCGACGACCGTTTCATGTGACAACTCATCGCGTACTTACTGACAGCTCCTCAGCCACACGATCAAATACTTCTTCCTCCAAGTTAGGCGTCCGTACAGTTCGCCTTCCTCCTCTGACAGTATACTGTGATTTCACTTGTCCAGTTTCCTTTCCCCACTGAAAAAAGTCTAAGAAACATGGTATGTGTCGAATGTTTCCTGTCCCGATACAGCCTTTTTATTTTTACGTACTGTTTCCATTAGCTTGCTTGTACACGAACACCATGTCTGCAAATTCTGCAACTGTACACGCCATTCCACTGTGGTTGATTGATACACTTCAATATAATATAAACAGAGACTGTAATAACTTTTACCTGGGAACCGGACGGAGCACATCAGATGCACATCACGCAATTTTCATTAAACTGCTAAAGAATACAACGCTAACTGCATTGCCTTCGTGGCGTGTTCATTCGGAACCGCTCGTGATATTCGTAGATGTCGGTCCGGTGATCCACCCTCATTAATATGCCCACTATGCGATGACCATGAAAACTGGCAGCATATTATAGCATTCTGTAGAGAGACAGAACAACTTAGATTAGATGCTGCCGGAGAGATTTCTCAGGTCGGATCGAGGGAGAGTGGCGTGTTGGGATCTTTTAGGACGGATCGAGAGTGAATCAAAAACATGCAAATTTTTGGGTGCAGTTAGAAAATTGAGATATAAGAAAATTGTATATTAAGGATATATGTATTAACAATAAGAAGAATCTCAATATGGTCTTTGTTTTCGATCTTTAATTATGTTATATAATAAGTAGGTCTGATAAGTTGAATAGTCTGATAGTGTATTTGATGCCTGCAGGGACGGGGGCGGGGTGTATGAGCGTGCGGTGTGTATGTGTATGTGTGTGTGTTTTTTTTTCTAATTTGTTTTCTAGCTATTTTTTAATATTAATGTACGGAATATGGATGAGTGTAGATATGTATTATTGTGATTTAGTGTAGACATAGATTTTACTTATATGTAGCCTGTTATTGTTTTTTGATACAAGTGTATTTGTAGGTATTTGTTTATATTATTAGTTTTATTTTGTATTCATGGAAAAATAATGCACGTACGGCCAAGCAGGCCCGTGCGCAATGTAAATGCATATGTATTTTCTTTATTCTGAAAAAAGGCAATAAATTCCATTATCTATCTATCTATAAGTTACAAAACAAGCGTAGGTAATAAACCTGCGAAGGAGATGTTTCCGGATCAGGATTTCTTGTTTCAAATTCGTGCATGTTTACTTCTTAATGTTCCCTGAGAGATAGTATCATTATCACTGAAACACCCTATTAATTCCAAATCTGTTATATCTTGTGAAAGATATTTAACGACGCTCAGCGAAGCTAATTACCACTTTTAACCTAAATTATATTTTGGCCTGTGCTCTTTTCACTCTTCCCTTCAGTTAGGCTATGTCTATATAATTCACAAAATTATA
>JASPKZ010008239.1:75000-81599 GCA_030220185.1 Diploptera punctata
AACTACAATAAGTAGCGGCTCCAGGTTTAGAAAACCAGTTATAACGGCTGGAGAACTCGATATGATAAATAATCATTGTCACCCATACACTGCACGGAAGGTCGTCTATTTCTGTGAATAACACATGTAAATGAGGCTAGGAACCGGATGGTAGATCAAGGTCCGTCTAGGCCTGTCACGCCAAGGCGTTTGGAGTAAAGAACATAAATAAAAATGACAATTTTTCAATTTTTTGACATCTATTTAAATGTTAAGTTATCTAAATTTCACCCATTAATTTGGGTGAACGATGAGTGTACTTTTCTCTTGTGTCAAGTTTTGTTATTAGTGTGTAGATTGTGTGTAATTATAAACACATATCTGATTACAGTCTTTATTTTCTTCTCTAAATCCACATTGTCGAGAGATAGTATTCATCCAACAAATACCGTGGATTTGCTTGAATTAAGAAAGAAGGAAAGAATAGACAAGGTTACGCTCAAATCCGAACGAAATGTATTTTAATTTTTTTATTTAATGCTCATTTATAAACACTTAAACACATTTATATTTGATTTTGGCTATTTGGTTGTTATATATATATATATATATATATATGCTTGTTGTGGAAAGCAACAACACCTATGAATCCCTAGTAATGCTAGAAAGCATAGCATTAAATGCTATGATTGTAGTGAAATACCTGCTCATTTATAAACACTTAAACACATTTATATTTGATTTTGGCTATTTGGTTGTTATATATATATGCTTGTTGTGGAAAGCAACAACACCTATGATTCCCTAGTAATGCTAGAAAGCATAGCATTAAATGCTATGATTGTAGTGAAATACCTGCTCATTTATAAACACTTAAACACATTTATATTTGATTTTGGCTATTTGGTTGTTATATATATATATATATGCTTGTTGTGGAAAGCAACAACACCTATGATTCCCTAGTAATGCTAGAAAGCATAGCATTAAATGCTATGATTGTAGTAAAATACCTGCTCATTTATAAACACTTAAACACATTTATATTTGAATTTGGTTATTAGGTTGTCATATATATATATATATATATATATATATGCTTGTTGTGGAAAGCAACGGGAAGCTACCACACCTATGATTCCCTAGTAATACTGGAAAGCATAGCATTAAATGCTATGATTGTAGTGAAATACCTGCTCATTTATAAACACTTAAACTCATTTATATTTGATTTTGGCTATTTGGTTGTTATATATATATATTTGCTTGTTGTGGAAAGCAACGGGAAGCTACCACACCTATGATTCCCTAGTAATGCTAGAAAGCTAATGCTATGTTTGTAGTGAAAGACCTGCCCTCGGGAAGAATTACTATGGATGGATGGATGTATATTTAATACATTTACTAAATACAGTATTTACTAGTCCAACTCAATAGCGTTGTAATTCAAATCTGAGCGTGAAAAGGTCTAGAAATGTTGTCTAATTACCACGTTTTTCATGCCTGAGGTGCCATTAATTAGCGTCACGTGACCCAAGCATTCACTTTTCTTCCGGATGAAGTCATGCTAAGGATGTTTAGCCCTTAAAATCTTCAATCGATTCCGAGAGGATCTGAACTCGCATACGTCGGAAGAAGAGGAGAACATTTTACTCACTTGTCAGTCAGAAACGACCCAAAGATTGTGCAGTTCTGTTATTGTGTGCGGTGATGTATTTTGATGCAGAATTTAATTTATCAAATTTCAATTATATATTAAAACTGTTATTCTAATGAAACAGTTCCTATTAAATTGAAATTTAACATTTGCTTTTTAAGTATAAGGAAAAACAGGAAACGTTCCTGTGATCTACAAAAGCACGTGAATATACAGGGTGATTCAAAATTGACTTTACAACTTTACAAGCTTATAGAAATTTATTTAGAAGACCTACAGAATTGGTTTTAATGTCATATGATAGCACAACTCATCCAGTTTTCACCGACATAGTTTTATAGTACCTAGTTCTCTCACCGCGTGGGCTAACGTAGTTCATATCAAAATGGCTGCTTTCACAGGTGTCGAGTGTGCTCGTTGTGTGTTTTTGTTCGAAGAAACTGAATCTGCGACAATTGTTCAACGTAGATTTCGTACCCAGTATGGTAAGGATCCTCCTAGCAGGCCAACAATTTATTCTTGGCACCAAACATTTGTTAGGACTTGCTGTTCTGTTAGTCATTCCAAGCATACTGGCCGTCCACGTACGGCTGAAGCTGTGGTTGAACAAGTGAGGGATAGCTTTGCTCGGAGCCCTGGGATATGACATTTAAACCAATTCCGTAAGTCCTCAAAACTTGATGAATTGTGCTATCATATGACATTTAAACCAATTCTGTAGGTCTTCTAAATAAATTTCTATAAGCTTGTAAAGTCAATTTTGAATCACGGTGTACACAGCGCTAGAAAATACAGATCCCACTCAATACAAGCAAAGATTCTAGACACGGTACAAGTTTGGATGTTAATTTGTCTTATAAATTATGTTTTAGGGGATTTAAAAAATAATTTATTTCCTATGATTATTATTTATTTATAAATATGTTTAAAATGTAAATGTCCACCGCTGTGGTCTCGAGGTAGCGTGCTGCCTTGTCACGCAGCGGGCCCGAGTTCGATCCCCGGTCGGGGCAGTTTTTCTGGGTGAGGTTTTTGTCAGGGCTTTTTCCTCACCTGTAAAACAAATGTCAGGAAAACTTAAGGCCCAAACGGTCCCCGAAATCATATGGCCATCATCATATCGTCATCATCATCACCATCATCATCATCCTTCACCGGTGTGGAAAGCAACGGAAAGCTACTACACCTACAATTCCCTAGTAAAGCTGCAAGAATAGCATGAAAATGCTATGAATGCAGTGAAGGACCTGCCTTCGGGCAGAATCACTATGGATGGATTAAAATGTAATAAAACATCTTCCTAAACCCAAAGTTTTAAAATATTTATCTCCTTTCTCCATTCTTATCTATGTCCCAATTCCAATTCATCCTGACCTATTTTCCCTTATACCTCTTCTTATATCATACATCCATTTAAATCTAGGTCAACCTCTCTTCCCTTTAGCAGGTGGAAACCATTCCAAAGTTTGTGTGGGTAATCTTGTCTCTGGCATTCTACGTATATGACCATACCATTCCAGTTGTCTGTATCTCATAAAATCTATAACTGAATTTTGGACTTTCATTTGTTGTCTGATGATTATATTTCTGATTTTTTCCAATTTAGAATTTCTAGTTGAGCGTCTAAAACAAAATATATCAGTAAACGTAAGTTTAAACTCAAATTTTTATTCTACTGTCAAGTTTCTGCATCGTACGTTAAGCTTAGTACGAATTATGGATTTATAAATTTGTAATTAGTATATATTCCTCGTTTTTTATCTTTTCATCGTTTTTTATATGTCTTGTACATATTATATATTTAATTCGTTAAATTTAGAGTAAATCAAAATACATTATAAATATTAATTGTATTGTATTCATAACTTGTAATCGTTTATATATATATATATATATATATATATATATATATATATATGTATATATTGTAATTTAGATGTAATACTATTTTTTTTTTGTATTTTTTTAAAACCTGGTTGAGTGGTAGATAAGGCCTTAAGGCCTTAACTCTGCCAGGTCAAATAAAGCTATTATTATTATTATTATTATTCTTATGTTCGTATCCCACAAATCTACGTCCAACATTGTATTATTATTATTATTATTATTATTATTATTATTATTATTATTATCATCATCATCGTCCTTTCAAGTATTAGGCCCGGTGGCCCGTTACGGTCTCCCGCCATCTCCGAAAAGGTCGACCCACAGATCTTCTGCCTCGAGGAATGTAGTGAAGAATTTGTTTTGGTATTCTGTGACGATCCCTGCGCTGAATATGGGCTATTCAATTGTTTCTATATTCTTGGAGGTATTCAGATATATGCACGATGTTTAACTCTCTGGCTATTATTGAATTTCTTTGATGGTCTAGAAGGCTATAACCTGCAGTTCGTCGCAAAAATTTCATCTCCGTGGCTGTAATATGAGGATCATCCTGAGTTCTGATGGCCCAAGCTTCACTGCCATAACAGATTATGGGTCTAGCGAGAATTTTATAGATTTTCTTTCTTGTGTGTCTCTGCATTTTTGATGGTTTAAAAACATGGTTGATAATTCTTAAAGCTTCATTATTATTATTCTCATTATTATTATTATTTCTCATTATTATTATTATTCTCATTATTATTTATTATTCTCATTATTATTATTATTCTCATTATTATTATTTCTCATTATTATTATTATTCTCATTATTATTATTATTCTCATTATTATTATTATTCTCATTATTATTTATTATTCTCATTATTATTATTATTCTCATTATTATTATTATTCTCATTATTATTATTATCTCTCAATTATTATTATTATTCTCATTATTATTATTATTCTCGTTATTATTATTATTCTCGTTATTATTATTATTCTCGTTATTATTATTATTCTCGTTATTATTATTATTCTCGTTATTATTAGTATTCTCGTTATTATTATTATTCTCGTTATTATTATTATTCTCGTTATTATTATTATTCTCGTTATTATTATTATTCTCGTTATTATTATTATTCTCGTTATTATTATTATTCTCCGTTATTATTATTATTCTCGTTATTATTATTATTCTCGTTATTATTATTATTCTCGTTATTATTATTATTCTCGTTATTATTATTATTCTCGTTATTATTATTATTCTCGTTATTATTATTATTCTCGTTATTATTATTATTCTCGTTATTATTATTATTTCTCGTTATTATTATTATTCTCGTTATTATTATTATTCTCGTTATTATTATTATTCTCGTTATTATTATTATTCTCGTTATTATTATTATTCTCGTTATTATTATTATTCTCGTTATTAATTATTATTCTCGTTATTATTATTATTCTCGTTATTATTATTATTCTCGTTATTATTATTATTCTCGTTATTATTTATTATTATCTCGTTTATTATTATTATTCTCGTTATTATTATTATTATTCTCGTTATTATTATTATTATTCTCGTTATTATTATTATTATTCTCGTTATTATTATTATTATTCTCGTTATTATTATTATTATTCTCGTTATTATTATTATTATTCTCGTTATTATTATTATTATTATTCTCGTTATTATTATTATTATTCTCGTTATTATTATTATTATTCTCGTTATTATTATTATTATTCTCGTTATTATTATTATTATTCTCGTTATTATTATTATTATTCTCGTTTATTATTATTATTATTCTCGTTATTATTATTATTATTCTCGTTATTATTATTATTATTCTCGTTATTATTATTATTATTCTCGTTATTATTATTATTATTCTCGTTATATTATTATTATTTTCTCGTTATTATTATTATTATTCTCGTTATTATTATTATTATTCCTCGTTATTATTATTTATTATTCTCGTTATTATTATTTATTATTCTCGTTATTATTATTATTATTCTCGTTATTATTATTATTATTCTCGTTATTATTATTATTATTCTCGTTATTATTATTATTATTCTCGTTATTATTATTATTATTCTCGTTATTATTATTATTATTCTCGTTATTATTATTATTATTCTCGTTATTATTATTATTATTGCTCGTTATTATTATTATTATTATTCTCGTTATTATTATTATTATTATTCTCGTTATTATTATTATTATTATTCTCGTTATTATTATTATTATTATTCTCGTTATTATTATTATTATTATTCTCGTTATTATTATTATTATTATTCTCGTTATTATTATTATTATTATTCTCGTTATTATTATTATTATTATTCTCGTTATTATTATTTATTATTATTCTCGTTATTATTATTATTATTATTCTCGTTATTATTATTATTATTATCTCGTTATTATTATTATTATTATTCTCGTTATTATTATTATTATTATTCTCGTTATTATTATTATTATTATTCTCGTTATTATTATTATTATTATTCTCGTTATTATTATTATTATTATTCTCGTTATTATTATTATTATTATTCTCGTTTATTATTATTATTATTATTCTCGTTATTATTATTATTATTATTCTCGTTTATTATTATTATTATTATTCTCGTTATTATTATTATTATTATTCTCGTTATTATTATTATTATTATTCTCGTTATTATTATTATTATATTCTCGTTTATTATTATTATTATTATTCTCGTTATTATTATTATTATTATTCTCGTTATTATTATTATTATTATTCCTCGTTATTATTATTATTATTATTCTCGTTATTTATTATTATTATTATTCTCGTTATTATTATTATTATTATTCTCGTTATTATTATTATTATTATTCTCGTTATTATTATTATTATTATTCTCGTTATTATTATTATTATTATTCTCGTATTATTATTATTTATTATTCTCGTTCTTATTATTATTATTATCTCGTTATTAATTATTATTATTCCTCGTTATTATTATTATTATTATTCTCGTTATATTATTATGTATTATTTATTCTCGTTTATTA
>JASPKZ010008240.1:0-75000 GCA_030220185.1 Diploptera punctata
TTCGTAAAGTACTTTACAATATATTTTTCCGAACACTGACAAGAGACAAATTCCCCTATAACTTTCTGGTATCTGTGTCCCACCTTTCCCTTTGTATAGCGGTTGGATGACACCTGTCGCCCAGGCTTCCGGATAATCTCCTCCATTAAAAAGTTTGTTTAACGCAGTTTTCAAAACGTCTAATAATTTATTGGATGATATCATATTTTTCAAGAATTCCCCTGGTATTCCATCAATTCCAGGTGTTTTATACCATTCTTTAAACATTTAATGGAAGAAACCACTTCATTTTTCGAAATATCCTGATCCAGTAATTGAATATGAAGTGGGTCAGGGATCTCAACTATATTTCCTTGATTATATCTTAACCTCTCATTTCCCAGCACCCTATCAAAGTAACTTCTCCATTCCCCGGGCGTTATTCTTGTCCGATTTATGGACTTTACTTTGAGTTCCCTTATCGCTTTCCATATGTCCGCAATGTTCCCACTTTCAGTCGCGACTCTCATTTCTTCGGATTTCTTATTTTGCCATGCTAGTTTTGTTTCTGCCAATAGTCTTTATATTCCTTTCTCTTGCGCATAATTTTTTCTGCTTTCATCTGTGCTTTCTTTTCTAAACTTTAAAAGACTACTTTCGACAAATTTCTTCTTCTTTCTACATGCATTATTGTACCACCCTTTGTCCTTCTGGTTCATTGCGTATTTAACCTTGAATTTTTCCCCTGCTTTTTGAAAACATTCTGTCAAAGTTTTAATAATTTCCTCCCCGCTAAGATCATTTAATTGCAGATCCTGTATTAGCGTTTCCAAACTCCTGTTAAATTCTTCTCTCAGATCCTCGATCCACCTGAAACGGATAATTGGCCGCAATATTGTTGCCACCTCATCATTAACTGTCTCACTAATACCTTTCATATTTAAAATAAGTTTGTTTGGGAAGTGGTGTGATTCGATTCTGGAAACTATACAGAAATTACTTAGGACTGGAATCATGTCTTGTGTGCATATTGAATAATCGATTACGCTACTTCCATTTTTATTAAAATGTCAGTTCTCCATTTTATCTTCCCCATTCAGAATTTCAAGTTCAAATGCATCGCAAAAATCTAACAATTGGTTTCCTTCTGAATTTAAAATCTTATCTTTGCTTCTCCTACCCTCACCTCGTGTTTCATTATCATCCGATTTTATAGTGATATTTTCCTCCCCAATCCTACAGTTAAAGTCCCCTAAAATTATCATTCCCGCTTCCGGAAACCTATCTTTTATTTCTGCCAACGAGTCAGACAATTCAACGAAAAAATTTGGATTGGCATACCTGGAATTTAGTGGTTGGCGATAAATAGACAACAGACACATTTCTGCTCTTTCTGTATGGTAATATATACAAATTGCCTCTTTTAAAGTAATATTTACCTTTTTAATATTTGGGTCTAAGTTAGCTTTTATAAAATGGCAACACCGCCTGGATATCTACCTCTCTTTCCTCTCTTTTGATTACCCTTAAAATAACCTTTCATATTACATAGATTTACGCATTCATTAGCTTTTAACCATGTTTCCCCTAGGGCTAATATATCAAAAGTCTCAATAAACTCTAACAAATAATAATGCATGCTTACATATGCTACTAATCTGGAATCGGAGATATGGCAACATGTTCAGCAGGGTTGAAACAGCCGAGTACAAGTCAGCTGCATAAACACCTTCCTCTCCATCAAGCAACATTGCCAAATGTCCAAAACTTTCAACTTTATTAATCAGTAAAATAGTGAAATTCTATAAAAAATGAGGACTTTTTTACACGCTTTATATTACGTTGACCTGTAACTGAATCTTCTAACGCGATTTTGACCCAATTAAAATCATTGGATCGACTTGAAACTTTGCATACTTGTAAAGGACCCCGTGACAATATAATAATTTCATATTTTTTTTCTAAAATCATGGCCAGAATCATCAGAAAATCAAAAAAGTGTCTGGATGTAACGGAATTTTTGAACACGATTTTCACCCACTTAGAAACATTGGATCGACTTGAAACTTTGTGTACTTGTTAAGGACACTTGAGAATACAATAATTCCATATTATGTTTCTAGAATCCTGGCCAGAATCATCAGAAAATCAAAAAACTGGTATAATAGGTTGCCGACTTGTCGACTTTTTAGTCAATCGTTGTAAGAGCTCAGTTGGTAGAGCGGTGCACTCTAGTGGTGTATAATTCTGTAATTCATAGGTCGCTGGTTCAAATCCGGCTGGGAGGTTTTTTTTAGAAGAGTATTACTTTCAGGTCATACTACAATACAATCGAATTTAAAGATATTTACATTTTTATCTTATTCTGTATAATATTAAAACCAAAAAAAAAATAATAGTTTTAAAAAACTAAAACACGCTTTATTAGAAAACCGAACTAAAAAAATGAAAAATAATTTTAATTTCCAACATGCTTGGGATAAATAATTTTACCATCAAAAGCGTGGGGTGCTTTTTATGATTTTTACATTTTCTTCTTAGAGACTTTACTTTTACCAATATCTGTTTATTATCAAATATATTAATTGATAAAGAGCACCCCACGCTTTTGATGGTAAAATTATTTATCCCAAGCGTGTTGGAAATTAAAATTATTTTTCATTTTTTAGTTCGGTTTTCTAATAAAGCGTGTTGTTTTAGTTTTTAAAACTATTATTTATTATTTTTAATGACATGAATAATTATAACTTAAAATAATGACACACGCCTTATATCGTTCACACATACAAATGCATTATATAATGGAAATGGACAAATGAAGGAAATTTTGAAGAAGTGGCTGATTTCAAGTATTTAGGAACAATAATTACAAATAGGAATGGGATTCACAAAGATATTAAACAGAGACTCAATTCTGTAATGCATGCTATGTGCATTATAGGGACTCATGACGTTACAACTCCTTTCAAAAAACGTTAAACTGAAAATATATAAAAGTTATACTCCCAGTTATATTATATGGATGCGAAACATGGACTCTTACTTTAAGGGAGGAAAGAAGATTACGAGTATTTGAGAATAAAGTTCTAAGAAAAAAATTTGGGCCAAAAAAGATATGAACAGACAGGTGAATGGAGGAAACTACATGTGCTACATGATATGTACAGGTATATAATAAGAGTTAAGTCTTGTAGGCTGAGAGTGTTGAAAGTAGTGCATGGTAGTTTCTTGTAGGAAAACCAGAGGGAAAACGCCCAGTTGGTAGACCAAGAATGAGGTCGGAGAATAACATTATCCATGATTTGATGGAAGTTGATTATACAGGGAATGATTGGAAAACATTAGCTCAGGACAGGGATGTATGGAGAGCGTATGTCCGCGCGGCCATGAACCTACGGGTTTGATAGTCAGTGAGTTAGTTATACCACTTACACGTATATTTGAATTATAATTATTTTATGTATAATTACAGTAATTTAATCAGACGAAATAGACAAACAACAGAATCAGTTGTTCCAGGTTTAACTGATAACACGTAACAAGGAAACATACATTTTTCTAGACGTACCGATATGTACGTACATATATATATATATATATATATATATATATATATATATATATATATATATTTATTTATTTATATTTGATTAATATAATTATTTAGAGCATGTAACAGAAACTACTGTTTCACGTTACGTAACAAGTGAAAATAGTTTTTTTAATGTTTATCTTCCTTTTTATTTTGGCACCACAACCCGTTGTGAGTTTTGGCCTCCTTCACAATTTTCCTCCATTCATTTCGATCCTGTACTTTCTCCTTCCATCCTCTGTACCATTTGATCCATCCGGCTTTTCCAATTGTGTAGGTCTCGTGACAAGAGATTTTTTTTACAAGATAAGGTCGTTAGTTTTATGATCATCCCATTACCAGGGGACTGGAGCCTTTATTTCGGGGAGATCGACCCCTAGGTATTTGTCTTCACCTCGGCTCTAGAGAACCGCTATCCCTTTCGCAGTAGATCACTAACTGTTAATGTTAGCCAGTTGTTTATAATGAACGTAAATATTTCTAACAAATATGTTATAATGTTATTTTACAATTATTTATTATTTTGAAAACACCATCACGCAAAAAAATAAGTACAATGCACGTTTGTGAAGTGTTTACAGAATGTTGGAAATTAAAAACCTAGCGATGGTTTTTAAAACATTTCCTCGCGTTTGTAAAACCACTTCCCAACCTCTCATCATAATAATCTATTACGAGATTTTAATATTATCAAAATAGAGTAGGTTCTATACAGCAATTCTTACGATAAGGATTTTCTCCCAAGCTAAAATGAGCTTAAAAAATTAGGATATTTTCTTTTGTCGGTATAAAACGTGAAGAACACCATCGAAGTACTAGATATATACAATATAATTAGGTCCTTTGACGGCAACTGCAAGGTGACTTATGAAAACGTACGCAGTCCACTGGAGGTAGGATACTACACAGATTATGACAACATTGCATCGAGGGCCCAATAAACGCAATTCAAAATGAAACAAAATGATTGTTACTTAAGAAGTAAAATACTTTTTGTGATATTTATTTAAAAACCTATTAACGGATTAACTTCTAAAGGGAGACATCTAGGAACGTTCTGTATAAATAACAAAAGTACTGATATTGTTTTCGTTAAATTATAAATGCTCGCATCACTGGACACCAACGATTATTGGAAATTTTATTACATAAATGCATACAAGGGAAGCGTGGCAATATAATTCCTATCGATTCCCGCGCGGATTCAGGGCACATGGGCCCTCAGGCGGCCCTGCGTTGTGGCCAGATTGATAGACAAGCCCGAAGGGAGTCCTCCAACAAAACATGATTCAACATTCCCTGCGCCGGTACATCCATAATGAAAGGGACGAAATTATGAATCAGTTGGCAGAAAACACTCTAAATATCTTGTAACCTCTTCAACAAAAATTAAAACGAAATCTTGCTTCAATATTTTAAACTTTAAACGTATCAGTAATAATAATAATAATAATAATAATAATAATAATAATAATAATAATAATAATAATAATAATAATAATAATAATAATAATAATAATCATAATCATAATAATATATCAATTAATATGTTTATTAATAAACATATATTGTAAAGTAAAGTCTCTCAGAAGAAAACGTAAAAACCATAAAAAAACACCCCGCGATTTTGATGGTGAAATTATTTTTTTTGTAGATAACTAGTTTTATTCTAGATGTGTTGGAGATGATTTTGTTGTTGTTGACCACTTTAATTTTATCCCAAGGTTTTGGAAATTAATATTATTTTTCATTTTTTAGTTCTGTTTTCTTATAAAGCGTGTTTTAGTTTTTAAAACGATTATATATTTTCTTAATTTTTAGTTTAATTGATTGCCCTAAACCGGACTCCCATGAAAATTTAATTGCTTAATACTCTTCTAAAAAAATCGTTCTGCCCGGATTTCAACAAGCGACCTATGGATTACTGAAATTATATACCACTACAGTCCACCGCTCTACCAACTGAGCTCTTACAACGATTGATTAAAAAGTCGAAAAGTCCGCAACTTATTATACCGGTTTTTATTTTTCGATTTTCTGATGATTCTGGCCAGGATTTGAGAAACAAATTATGAAATTATTGTATTGTCATTGGTCCTTTACAAGTATACAACATTTTAAGTCGATCCAATGTTTCTAAGTGGGTGAAAATCGTGTTCAAAGATTCCGTTACATAGAAACAGGTGAAGCTAATATAAAGCGTGTAAAAATAAGTAGCCATCTCCTACACATATTGTTTAAATACACAGGCAACTTACCACGACACTAATATTTTATTAATAAAAACGAGAATGATAACTTTTCCTATAGTTTGTAAGTCTAACACTGTTATAATTAACTTAGTCAATTATCTAGTTACAGAATATAGTCATCGTTAATACTTGTCCCGTTGTAAAGGAAATCTTAAACATCACAAATGACACGAGATAATCAAAATGGTCGGGATATGTTGTAGGGAAATAGTTGTTTTCTTTATGTTATCCGTGTAGCTGTTTTTATTTTTGGAATCCTTATCTGTAATTTAATTGATAAAAACTTAGAACAATGATAAGTATGGCGATCTCCAAAATTTACGTACACCCTAGACAAAAAAAAGAGTCGTCCGCAGTTTGTATCAATCGATCGGGGAACTTCGTGAGCGCTCGCAGAAGCCGTATTCACATCAACACGTTTTCAGTAATTGTACTGGGTTGTTTGCTAGTTAAAGCAGTGCACACTCAAGCAATATTAAAGAGAGAGTTTGGCTTAGTGCGTTTCCGTGGTCGAGAGGCTTAACTGACAACATCTGCGTTCGTAACCAAACGGGTTCGATTCCCGTTCTACTTTTTTTTTAACTGAATGTTAGAATAGCATTTCGCCTGTAATATAGTTTCATATTTAATTTTATATTTGAGTTTCATGGCTTTAATGCACACACTTACTTACTCACTCACTGGTACTATCGAACCCGTAGGTTCATGCCCCGCGGACATAAGCTCTCCATTACATCCCTGTCCTCAGCTAATGCTTTCCAATCAATCCATGTATAATATACTTCCCTCAAATCATAATTAATGTTATTCTCCCACCTCATTCTTGGTTTACCAACTGGGCGTTTTCCCTCTGGTTTTCCTACAAGAAGCTTCCATACACGTCTTTCATTCCCCATCCGTGCCACATGACTTGCCCATCGCAGTCTACGAGACTTAACTGTTCTTAATATATCTGGCTTCCTATGAAAAACATCTGGTTCATTGTTATGAAGTCTTCTCCATTCACCTGTTTGTTCATCTCTCTTTGGTCTAAAAATTTCCCTATGTACTTTATTCTCAAATACTTGTAACCTCCTTTCCTCCCTTATAGTAAGAGTCCATGTTTCGCACCCATATAATATAACTGGCAGAATAATAGTTTTATATATTTTCAGTTTAACGTTTTTTAAAGGAGTTGGGACATCAAGCGTCTCTGCAATGCATAATAGCATGCATTTCCAGAATTGAGCCTATGTTTAATTTCTTTGTGCATCTCATTTCTATTCGTGATTATTGTTCCTAGGTATTTTAATTCAGCCCCTTCCTCAAAATTTCCCTCATTTGTCATTAGCTGTCCACATAAAAACATAAATAAAACCTTCTTCTAATGAGTAAATGAGGAAGAAAATATCTTGTAAAATGAAAACTTTAACAAAAACAAAATCATATCGGGTGTATGAACCCTCAGAATCTATTACCGCCCTCAATCTGCGGTGCATTGATGCAATCACATTTCTACAGGCACATGGACGATCGGCTAGAGCATCCCAGATGTCTTGAATTTGTGCCCATAAGCCATCTTTCTTGCATCTGTAGGCCAATTAGAGTTCATCTCTAGTTTCATCTTACCCCACACATTTTCGATTGGATTCAAATCTGGTGAACAGCGAAATTTGATTTGCCTTCTCGTTTTAAAATCTAATCAAATTTCGCTAAACACATTTCAAAAAGAGACCACAGTTTCAACAATATCGATAATACAATGTCAATTATACACAGAGAAAACAACAGACACAAAATTAACAATCAATTGGGTTGTTTGCTTGATGAAAATCCATATTTATTAATTAAATAAAAATAAAACATAGTTTTATTTGATTTTCATATTTATTATATGTTTCGGTACACTGTACCTTCTTCAGGCATGTTAACAAATTATGAATTGTGTTCCAACTGATCTAAGCAACAATACAACAGTATTTGATTAATTTTTTTAATTTAACAAGGGGGATTCATTCAAATCAAGTTGAGAATTTAACAGTTTGTTACTACTTTTCAATTTATTAATGTATTTCTACAGCCTCCAAAAGATCTAACTTCTTACCCTTTTCACAAACATGTAAAATTTCAAGATTTGGATCGAAACAATGATTAAATTGGAATAGGTGGTTAGCATATTTTGAATTTTCTAAATTTCTGTTATATGCTCTCATGTGTTCCTTTATCCGAGAGATAAAAGGTCTACCAGTTTGTCCTATATAGACATTGTCACATGTGCAACACTTCAATTTATACACACCTGATAATTTTTATTTCTTTATTTTGGTTTTATTGTTTTTTATTATATTTTGTAAAGTTTTTTTGGTTTTAAATGCCACATTAATGTTTAATTTTTTTAAGTGTTTAGATATTTTATTTGAAATTGGGCCTATGTATAACATTACGACATATTTCTTTGTTTTCTTTGGGTAAAGGAAAAACTTTGTAATTGCTTTTTTGTAATGAACTTTCTTAATTAAATATTCTATAATTTTAGGGTCTTAGTTATTATTAATAGCTAATTGCTTAATAATATTCAAATCATTATTATATTCCGAGGGTGAGAGAGGAATATTTAAAAGTCTATGAATGTAACTACAGTGGAGGAAATTGGTATAAAGCCACTAACTTTTAGTAGTAAAACAACCTGAAATATTTATTCAAATACCGTATGTGTGTCATAGATTACATATAATTACTCGTATCTTGGACATAATTTCATACAGGTCTCCTCATTTTGTATTTATTATATATGTTAATAATACGTAAAATCTAAGAAAACGCTGTCCTAGGGGTGGAAATCGGTATAAAGGCAGGTCAACTTCTGGCTCTTACAGAGATATAATTGTAAACAAAACACTGCAATTACATGGAGACGGCGTGTCTGTGAGCATCGTTCATCAGTTACAAGTCAGCAGTACGTACAATGCCACGTGGAAAGCCTCTATCAAATGAAGAGGAATCAAGAGTGGCTTCAAGGAGATGGGCCTTTCCAATAGACAAATACCTACGAAATTGGGGCTTCAAAATGTGTCATTGATAATGTTGTCAAACTGGGCTCACAATATGAAAAAAAAAAAACGGGAAATATGGACGGACAAGAAAATTGTCTGAGCGCAATAAACATGTCATTTTACGTAAAGCAAAAGGTAAGAATGTTTTCTTCTCAAATCCAGGCTGATTTGAAGTTGTCATTAACAGCCAGACGACTAAGACAAATTCTGTCAGAAGACAAGAACCCGAAATTAAAAAAAGTATTAGTAAACTAGCTCTGCACAATGCACATAAGAAAGCTAGAATGACTTTAGCTGAAGAACACATGTCCTGGACTCAGAATGGAATAAAGTAATGTTCAGTGATGAGAAGAAGTTTAATCTGGACGGGCCTGATGGCCTTCAGTATTAGTGGAACGACCTCCGTACTGAAGGGCAAGTTAGGATGAGTAGAAACTTCGGTGGTGGAGGTGTTATGATTTGGGCAGCATTCTGCTTTAAAGGAAGATCAAAAATAGCATGGATACTCACAAAGATGAATTCTGAGTCCTACACTGAGGAGCTTCTGGAGTCCTAATTGATACGAATGTATGAGGAATTTGGCGAAGATCTCATTTTTCAGCCAGATAATGCTTCCATTCACATGTCTGCTAAATCAAAGGAGTGGTTCAGGAAGAAAGAAATACCACTTTTGACGTGGCCAGTCAGAAGTCCTGATTTAAACCCGATTGAGAACTTATGGGGGATCCTGGCAAGGCGCGTGTATCCCAATGGACGGCAGTTTGGGACAGCGACTGAGCAGAAAAATATTATTCAGGAAGAGTGGGCTTCAATCTCAGTGAAGAAATAAAACACCTCATCAAGTCAATGCCAAAGAGAATCTTCCAAGTAATTAACAACAATGGACAAAATTCTAACACATATATTAGTCAGCAGACTTACTCCCTATATTGATGACATTCTAGGAGATCATCAATGTGGATTTAGAAGAAACTGGTCTACAACAGATCAGATTTTTAGTATAAGACAGATTTTAGAAAATAAATGGGAATATAATGGTATTGTACATCAACTATATGTAGACTTCAAAAAGCATATGATTCAATTAAGAGGGAGATGTTATATAGTATCCTGTTGGAATTTGGAATTCCTAAAACGTTAGTTAGACTTATACGAATGTTTCTAAATGACACAAAGATTAGGGTACGTGTAGGCAAACAGTTTTCGGACACTTTTGAAATCCAGAATAGATTGAAGCAAGGAGATGCACTATCTCCTCTGCTATTTAATTTGTACTAGAGCATGCCATTAAATCTTTAGAGGATGAGGACGGCTTACAACTCAATGGTATTAATAAGCTGTTAGTTTATGCTGATGATGTTGTACTATTGGCCGTTGCGAGGAGATACTAAAGGCCAACACGCAGACACTATTGAGTAACACTAAGAAAATTAGAACTAGAAGTAAATATCAATAAGACTAAATATATGGTCACACGTAGAAATACATTATATAAAGGAAATGGACAGCTAATGACAAATGAGGGAAATTTTGAGGAAATGGCTGAATTCAAATACATAGGAACAATAATCACAAATAGGAATGAGATGCAAAAAGTAATTAAACATAGCTTCAATTCTGGAAATGCGTGGTATTATGCATTGCATAGGCTCTTGATGTCCCAACTCCTTTCAAAAAACGTTAAACTGAAAATATATAAAACTATTATTCTACCAGTTATATTATATGGATGCGAAACATGGACTCTTACTTTAAGGGAGGAAAGGAGATTACAAGTATTTGAGAATAAAGTACTTAGGAAAATTTTTGGACCAACGAGGGATGAACAAACAGGTGAATGGAAAAGACTGCATAACAATGAACTGCATGGTCTTTATAGGAAGCCAGATATAATAAGAACAGTTAAGTCTCGTAGACTGCGATGGGCAGGACATGTTGCACGTATGGGGAATGAAAGACTTGCAAGGAAGCTTCTTGGAGGAAAGCCAGAGGGAAAACGCCCAGTTGGTAGACCAAGAATGAGATGGGAGAATGAGATTAACTATGATTTGAGTGAAGTAGATTATACAGGGAATGATTGGAAAACATTAGCTCAGGATAGGGGATGTATGGAGAGCTTATGTCCGCGCGGCCATGAACCTTCGGGTTCGATGGTGCTAGTGAGTGAGTAATTAAAAACAATTGAGGTTCAACTAAATATTAACACTTTGTTGTAAACTTTACGCTCAGTCTTTTCAGTCTAATCTGTGAAATACATAAAGTGCCTTTATACTAATTTCCACCCATATGTGAGTGGTTTCAGTTTTCTTGTACTTTTTTGGACGGAAATGGATAATTAATTTTGACATTATTTGTGTGTGTTTTATACTCAATCACCTCTTAAGTTAATGTAGAAAAATGCCGAAGAAACAGTAAATAAACTTGTGCTAACCCTTTTAACAAGTGGCTTTATACCAATTTCCTTAACAGTATTAAAGGCTGCCATTTTATGAGTATATGGGTGAAGAGAAGAACTATGGATAGTGGTATCAGTATGTGATGGTTTGTGAAAGATACCAAACTCAAACTTATTATCAATGTGTTTTATTGATAAATCCAAGAAATGTATATTATTATTTGTTTCTAATTCCATTGTGAAATTAATACTTCTGTGCATGTTATTAATAAAATTTAAAAAGGAATTCAATTGTATTTTGGTTCCTGTGAAGCCTGCTATGACATCATCTACATACCGATACCAAAATAGAACATTTCTAGCTAATACGTTCTTATGTATGGTTTGTTCTAAGTCATCCATAAAAATCTCTGCCAAAAGAGGGCTCAACGGATCACCCATAATCAAACCATCTTTAGCTATATACAATTTGTTATTAAATTCAAAGTAATTTTGATGTAAGCATGTTTTAAGAGTGTGTAATATTTCTTCAACTACAAAACCATTCACTTTATTAGTTAGTAACATTCTATTAATAATCTCTATTACATCAATAGTAGGTATATAAGTGTCATGGCGGCTAGCTACTAACACGCACAAGTTACGCTCCAGGTTTTAAGTTATTTTTCAGCAGGTGCCTTCGTTATTTCATAGCTAAAGTTGAATATTCGTAGTCAGTTTAAGTATAAATTTATATTAGTTATTGCCAAAAGTGTGTACATTTAACAACATGGGAAAAAACACACGTAATTCCAACAACGATTCGACAAGTTCTACGGAGGAAGCAGTGAAACGTGTGGTGAAAGAGGCGCTACAGGATCCCGGCACTCTGCAGGTGTTTGTGTCCATGTTGCGGGACCAGGTAGTGGCGGAACTGCAGAAGACCATCCAGGACAACACTAAGGTAATTGAGGATCTGAAAAAGACCCTCGATGAAAAAGACAGAAAGATTGAGGTGTTGGAAAATAAAATAGACGATTTAGAACAATATCAGAGACGTCAATGCCTCAGGATTTTTGGTGTGAAAGAAGAGGCCGGAGAGGACACTGACCAGAAAGCCATCGAGGTGGCCCAAAAAATCGGTGTCGATTTATCAGTGACTGACATTGACAGAAGTCACCGTGTTGGTGTTAGTAATGCTGAAAGACCGCGGGCTATAATAGTGAAATTTGTTAGTTACCGCAAGCGCAGTGAAGTCTTTCTAAGCAAGAAAAAGTTGAAAGGAAGTGGGGTCACTGTTCGCGAGGACCTAACGAAGTGTCGCTATCGCCTGCTACAAGACAGTATACAGAAATACGGTATTCAAAATGTATGGACAATGGACGGTGCCGTCATAGCTAAAGTAAATGGCGAAAAACGCAAAATTAGATTTTCTACGGATATCAACTAGATAGGACCTGAGTGTAAAATATGTTTACTTTGTCTTTTCTTTGCTAACAATTATATTGTTAATTTATTTCTAATTTAGGTAAGTTTTAAGTTTATTATTTTTTATTTAGGACAACTTACTTGTTTTATTTTAATTTTTTAAGTTCTTTGTTTAGCTAAATTATTTTAATTTTATTAGAGTTATTACAGTACATAGTTTATTTTTACTTTCTGCTATTGGCAACATTGAGCTGACAAATGAAGACTTGTTTGTAACCTCTGACTCACTCACCTTCTCCAATCACCCTCTTATTGTGCAGACAACTTTTAACGCAGGTAGCAACATTCCTCAATCCCAACCATCCCCTCCAACAACAAATACTACTAGTCTACTTAAGAATGCATTTTCTATTGATAAATCATCACTTAAAATCGCTCACGTAAATTCACAAAGCATTCTGTCCCACTTTGATGAGTTTGAAACCATATTTTCATCTCTTGGACTGAGCGCCATTTTAATTTCGGAAACCTGGCTGACCCCTTCCATACCTTCGTCCCTTGTTCACCTAGACGGATATACATTGCTCAGAAATGACAGAATAGATAAAAGAGGTGGAGGAGTTTGTGCCTTTATATCAAATGAGCTTAATCCAAGAATTGTCCACAAGTCCCCTTCTGTATATTCCGCTCGCCCCGAGTTCTTATTCGTAGAAATTCAAGCCAGTCTAAAAAAATGTCTCTTATGCATTGTATACAAACCTCCAAAAATAAGGCACCTTTCGGATCTAGAAAACGCTCTGAACGATTCGTTACCTCATTATGAACACGTTATTGTCGCAGGCGATTTTAATACAAATCTTCTTCAGACTGACTCACCAGCCATACAACTTAAAAATATGTTCCAAAGCTTAAATATGACAATTGTTCCTTTCTCTGCCACACATCATACTGCTAATACCGACACTCTACTGGACTTAATAGTGACTACACATCCACAGAAAGTACTGTCATATGGACAAATTCCTGCTCCCGGCATATCTGCTCATGACATTGTATTCGTAGAATACTCACTCCAATGTCCTAAAAGACGCTCTAAATTGATTACGTACAGAAATTTACAAAACATAGACGATACTAAACTAAAATCAGACGCTTTAGAACTACCTTGGTACACAATATGGAATCTTAGATCAGTTGATGAAAAAGTAGACACATTTAATACACTGATATTACAACTATATGATAGACATGCACCAGTAAAACCCGACGATTTTCCCGCCCCCCTGCACCCTGGATGAATGACTCAATACGTGAACTTATGTCAAAACGAGACAAAGCATACCGAACATACAGACGACATAAAAATGACGAGAACTGGCAACTATACAAACAACTTAGAAACACAACTACACAAACTATACGCAATGCCAAACTACGACACGCCCACAGTATAATCGGACCTGAAATAAGTGCACGGGACACTTGGCGAAATCTCCGTGCAATGGGACTTAGACAGTTGAATCCCTCAACTGACTCAATAGACATTTCTGTAGATGACTTAAATGAACATTTTACCTCAATACCCATGACACCTCCAGACAACAAGACTAAAATAGACATTCTTAAAGACTTATCCCCATCCCCACATATAGGAAGAGATAAATTTTACTTTAACGACATTTCGCCTATAGACGTTAAAAAAGCACTCAAGCGGATTAAATCCAATGCACAAGGAACAGATAACATCAGCATTTTAATGCTAAATAAAATCATTGACATTATACTACCCACAGTGACTCATATTTTTAATGCTTCCCTTATAACTTCTATCTTCCCTACTGTATGGAAACAGTCTAGAGTTCGGCCTATACCAAAAATAAGTACACCTACTAACTGTAATGACTACCGACCGATTAGCATCCTTCCGACATTATCTAAAGCCCTGGAACATATTGTACATAAGCAAATGACTGAATATCTCCAAGAAAATCACCTCCTTGATCCTTATCAATCCGGCTTTAGATATGGTCATAGCACAACCACAGCTTTGCTAAAAATTACTGAAGATATTCGTGAAGCCGTGGACAGACGTCAATTGACTCCTTTAACCTTACTTGACTTCAGCAAAGCTTTTGACACAGTAGACCACGACTTACTTATGATAAAGCTCAAGCACCTACACTTGTCTGACAGCGCTGTATCCTGGTTCGACTCATACCTGCACGGTCGTCAACAATACGTTTCATTAAACTCTAGATCTTCGTCTTGGCGCAACGTGCCGGCTGGAGTCCCCCAGGGCAGTGTTCTCGGACCTCTTCTTTTCTCAATCTACATAAATGACTTGCCAACTGTACTAAAGCACTGCCGTTATCACCTCTACGCTGATGATCTCCAAATTTACCTACATTCACCTCCTCATTCTCTCTATAACAGCTTGACAAAAATGAATGACGATCTCATATCCATCTTTAACTGGTCTTCAAGTATCGGTCTAAATCTAAATCCTAACAAGTCACAAGTAATTCTAATGGGACAACAAAGACTGCTTACAACCTTTGACATATCTACACTACCAAACATTACTATAAATAATATAATTATCCCTTATTCTTCTTCAGTAATAGATCTTGGACTACATCTAGACGCAAATCTAACCTGGCAAACACAAGTGAAACACATATGTAAAAAGACTTTCTCCATCTTACATTATCTTAGACGTTTAAAGAATTTTCTCCCAGTTTCGTTAAAACAAATCCTTGTGCAGAATCTTGTGTTACCACACTTCGATTATTGTGACATTATATATAATGATCTAAACTATGACTTGTCGCAGAGACTGCAGCGTGTTCATAATGCTTGCGTTCGATTCATTTTCAATATCCGCCGTTATGACCATATTTCCGAACACTTTAATAACCTCTCTTGGCTCCGTCTTACTGACAGACGTAAATTGCACTCTCTTTCACTACTTTTCAAGCTTCTGAATTCCTACATCCCTACTTACCTGGCGTCTAGATTTGAGAAGTTATCCTCTTACCACAATATTGACACTAGATCACAAGATAGCAGTCTGCTAACAATTCCTCTTCATAGCACTTCCTCCTATTCTACTTCCTTCACAGTAGCCTCTGCCCGCTCCTGGAATCTCCTTCCTCAAGATATCAGGGGTTGCCGCACACTTGGTACCTTTAAGTCACGCTTATACAGTTACCTGTTGTCTAATAATTAATTTTTCTCTATTTATTTAATTTTATACTATGTCATTAATCTTTTCCTGTTTTTTTATATATATTGTACATATATATTTAATTCGTTAAATTTAGAGTAAATCAAAATACATTATAAATATTAATTGTATTGTATTCATAACTTGTAATCGTTTATATTTATAGATATATATTGTAATTTAGATTTAAGACTATTTTTTGTTTGTATTTTTTTTTAAACCTGGTTGAGTGGTAGACAAGGCCTTAAGGCCTTAACTCTGCCAGGTAAAATAAAGCTATTATTATTATTATTATTATTATTATTATTATTATTATTATTATTATTATTATTATTATTATTATTATTATACTAAGTTATTAAAAATTATACTATTTTTAAAAATATTTATAATTTCTTTTTGATATTTCTCTGTTGGGTCTTTATCAATAATTTGAAAATTATCTGAGTTTAGAAAATCTACAGTTTTAGAGATATAATCATCCTTATTTAAAGCTATTAAAGTTTGTCCTTTATCTGCTCGTGTAATAACAATATCATCATTTAAAGTTTTCTCTTTATATCTTTAGCTATCTGGTTATAGAATATGTCTTGGTATTGTTTTCTGACCATCCTGGATTATTTTTGTGAGAACATATTTTTCTGACTCAACATTAACTGGTTCAGATAATGTGTTATTATCTTTTAAAATCAATTCACATTCCACACCTAAATTTTTAGTAGATTATTACTATTTTCAACATTAAAATTAAATTTAAACCCCTTATTTAACCCTTATTCAACCCTTATTAACAAGTCAAGAAATTGACAGACATTTACAGAAACGGAATATATATATGTTTGAGACAGGATGTGGATAACCTCATACTCGAAACAGGGAAGATAAAAAAATTGATTTTTTTAAATATTTTGGGTCAATAAATACATGTTTAGATATATGAGAAAATTATATACAAAAAAAATTGGAATTGTTAAAAATGAAACTAAGACATTACATGGAATAATTTGGAAGACTAATATTACAAAGTAAACTAAAATTAAAATTTATAAGAGCATAGTACAGAATATTTTGTCATATGGAAGTGAAACTTCGTCTTTGACGGAATTATAAAAGAATAAAATTAGAACAGTTGAATTTGAATATCTTAGAAGAAGCCTTGAAAAATGAAGACAGGATAAAACAAGAAATTAATTCCTTTGGAGATAAATGAATGTCACCACATCTGTTGTTAAGAGGATTGAATATCAAATTCTTAAATTGTATTGCCGTGTACAGAGAATGGAAGATGATAAATTGCCAAAAAATATATACTTATGGTCACCCCTTGGAGGAAATGTGGCAGAAGAAGACGGAAATGCAAAACTTATGTGAGAACAATAATGGATGATAGGGATTTGGATGAAGGAGATTGGAATGAGGGATATGAATGGAAACTGAAGACGGCAAACCTATAAGTGGGGGACCGTCGAAGAAGAGGAAGTAACCTGGTGGTTTCCAATAAAATCATACAAAATTTGAACACTTATTATGAATTTAAAATATAGACTGAACAAAGCACAATGGTCTAAAGTTAGTATTGGACGTGTTTACACTATGAAAATCCTACAAATTTCGAATAAGTGTTGGAAGAAGAAGAAGCACTTACCTATTAAACGTTGTCCATTCATCCCGTCCATTTATACCCCGAGAGAAGCCGCGTGGCCCACGACAACACTCGGGTTGATGTAGCATTTGTGTTTAATGTTCCCCATGATAGTGGGTTTACTCCGCTTGCACTCGCAGGAACGCGGGTCAATTACCCGACGAATCAGGCGCCTGACTACATATCTGCCCCGTCCCCACGAGTGGAGTATGAAGTACAATCGTTTATTCTTGATTCATGAATTCATCCGCAGGTTCAATTAATAAACTGACAAAGAAGAAAGGTATCACGTCAGCACAACACTCAGGGATCCAGAAATCATAAACTAATATAACAACTACTATCTTGATCCACAAGACTCTATTGGACAAAATCTGGAACTTTTCTGAGCCAAGAATTGGCACATACGTACCTTAAATACGACTTCATCCAATTTGTTGCCAAAAAATATATGCTTCTGTAGAGTAATGATTTTTTATTTACATCTCTATATTATATTTCCAAAAAAACTCTCATTTTTAAGTATCACAGTATGAAGGTGTTGTACTACTCTACTAAAGGCAAATGTTTCCAAGTGACAGAAATCTAGCGAAAAATGGGTAGCTGCACACAGAATTAATTCTCATGTAATATTTATTTTCATTTATTCAATAAATTTTCAATTAAGTGTAGAAAATATCTGTCTGTGATTTTGTTTGACGTTGTGTTCTTGAGCAATGGGTTTTGCATGTAAGTAAATATATGTATATTAAAGTATTTTATATTTAAATTGATATAAATGACCTGTTTTCACCATAAAGTTCAAACTATCTATTTTCTATTACGCAATGAAATCGCCCATTTTGTAGCATCCATCCAGGCTACAATATTCTTACCAAACAGTTTTCTCTCCTCATATAATTTATTTTACACACTCACAGTACTGGGATTATTTGAAGGACTTCCGTGTACTATTCTTTTCAATTTCGCATTGTTTATCTTCATAGCGTCAAATTGATTTTCAATTGTAGTTTCCTAGAAAGTTAAACGTTTATAAGAGATTAGTACATTTTCTCAGTTATTGTGGTAGTTGTATAGTTTCTGCTTCCTATATATATGCAAAATAGCAACACAAAGTTATAGACAATTTTTATGAATTGTCGGAATTAAAATAACTTGCAACAGTAGCACATATAAATAAATTATGCATAGGATCAACTCTGGAAACGGTGATTTAATACACACGACGGAGCCTCAGAAATGTTAAATTAATATTGTATAAATTGGCGATTCTTCAAGTTATATATTAAAATAATGCAAAATAGATTTCTTAGTTTAAGACATGAGAAAATGTTTATATTTGACAACAAAGTGCATAGGAAGATCTGTTGACAAAACAGAAACATATAGACAGGTAAATGGGAGAGACTACATGTCGACCCACCTCAGTATATGAAATTTAAGCTTTATTTATGGTTTTCAATAAAGATAATCATAATGGTCTTCTTGGTGCATTCGTCTGTCTTTGTTGTCAAAAAAAAAAGAAATTCTGCTAATTATTTTCAAATACTCGTAAACGTTTCTCCCCCTTAAAGTTAAAGTCATTGTTTCGTATCCATATGATATAACACAATTACGTATTTTCCGTTTTTTACATGAATCCATTTAATCCATAGCAGCACGCATTTCCAAAATTGATCCTGTGTTTAATTTCTTTCTGCACTTTATTCCTACTTGTAATTTTTCCTTAGATATTTGAGATCAGAGACTTCTTCTAAATTTCCCTCATTTGTCACTAACTTGCCTTTACCATTATATAATATATTTCTAAGTGTTGCCATATATTTAGTTTTATTGATGTTTACTTCCAGTACCAATTTATTAGTGTTACTAAGTAGAATATGCTAGTTAGCCCGTAGTATCTCCTCGCTATCGCCTAATAATACTACATCATCAGCATAAACTAACAGCTTATTAATACCATTGAGCAGTGCACCTTCTTTATCCTATAAAGATTTGATGGTGCGCTCTAGTAGAAAACCGAATAGTGAATTTCAAAAGTAATTGAAAACTGTTTGCCTATCCGCACCCTACCCTTTATACATTTAGACATGTTCGAATTACGTACTTGATAATGTTGACATAATTTCTAATGGAATATAGATTATGTCTGTCTTGAAGAGAAGAAACCTGGGAAATGTATAGCTTAATATATTTTAATATGTTTCTAATGAAAACAGACAGACGTGTGAGAGCATAAACTGTGGACACAAACAATAAATCCAACTTCACAATCACTGAACATGTGTTACCATGGTAACCGGATTATTGCAGTTATTTTTAAAACTGAACAACAGGTGGTTACCTGTTAGAAATGAAGTTAAAAATGGCAATCAAGTTAATTTGTGCAATGAACAAAATATATAATTATATGAAAACTCATATTTGAAAAATCATTGCATGAATATGTTAGGTCACGTGGCCTTGTAGTCAGTGTTCCAGATGGCCCGCAGTTAGGTCCCGTAACTTGAAAATCAGTTTTTTTTCTCTAAAGAGAATGAAACTCTGTCCATCAGGGTCTTGTGTGAATATGAACTCATATATCAAGAAAAAAGTATTGAGTGTGGATTACATTCATCAGTATCAAATCAACTGTCATGAACATGTGGACCGCGTGCCCAGTAACAGGATTCCTAAGACAATTTTGTAATGTACTGATCTAGTGGTAAGAGATCTTTGGGTTTTCTACTTAGAGATGGTAGGAAAAAAAATGTAGATCGTAATAGTACTTTCAGAACTGCGACACGAAAACAAGAAGAAGATAAAGGTGATTATATTAAGAAAAAGTTCAAGAAAGGAAAAAGAAGAAACTAAAGAATATCCGAGGTAATTGAGCATTCACCGGTAAGAGATGTGAGCTGGTTGTCAGCCCTACATGACCGATTTATTTTCCTCACAACATTTTGATGAATTAAAATACCTTGGAACGATAATAACAAACATAAATAATGTATACTATGGAAGTACATACTACACACTATGCATGATAGAGACTGTTTTATTAATAAGGTATAAATCGGCGGTTCTTCAAGTTATATTAAATGGCTGCGTACATACTACACACCATGCATGATGGAGACTGTTTTCATCCCGAATTATCTCAAAACATATTTTATTAATAAGGTATAAATCGGCGGTTCTTCAAGTTATATTAAATGGCTGCGTACATACTACACACCATGCATGATGGAGACTGTTTTCATCCCGAATTATCTCAAAACATATTTTATTAATAAGGTATAAATCGGCGGTTCTTCAAGTTATATTAAATGGCTGCGTACATACTACACACCATGCATGATGGAGACTGTTTTCATCCCGAATTATCTCAAAACATATTTTATTAATAAGGTATAAACCAGCTGTTCTTCAAGTTATATTAAATGGGTGCGTAACAGGGCTCTCATTTTAAGATAGAAGAAACAATTGATTGTGTTTATTTGAGAATAAAGTGCTTAGGAAGATGTTTGCAACAAAGAGAGATTTACACACAGGTGAATATGTAGGGTCTACGTAACAGTGAATTTCATGGTATTGATAGCAAACCAGATGTAATAACAATAGTTAAGTATTGTAGACTCTGACAGGCAGGACATGTGGCAGGTTTTAAAAATGAAAGAGAAACACTGGAACTTATTGTAGGAAAAACGAAAGCAGCCAGTAGATAGGCCAAGAATGGGGCGATAGTAAAACATTAGTCATTGAGAGTGCAACACCTATAGCAAGACTTATAACAGGACACCTTAAAGTAACATACGGCAAGAAGACATTCCAAAGTGTAACACATCACCACGTCATGTATTCCAATGCATCAACACCTCTTCGGGCGCATCATTACCTATTATATATCATATGGGCAGCATAATCTACTTTCCAGACGCCCCAACCTCAGAAGCGTGTTACATTAACGCCGTGCCAGGATAGAATACCAGAATGTCGAAAATTACATTGTGGTGGCATTGAAGAAAAAGCGCAATATTGTGTTTTCTCGTACTTACAGCATTGGCGACCATGATTGAAAATTCCAAAGTCCTACTTTTCGGAGTTGCCAACCTGAATAACTATACTGTAATATTACATATTACAAAACGCGTGTGGGAAGTAAAACCACTCCCTTTATGTATTCTACTTTAATGTATATAGAAAAATCTTCTTCTTCTTCTTCTTCTACTACAAGGTTTTGGTTATGCAGCCTTTTCCAGCGAAGTTAAAAGTGGAGTCCATCTTCTGCGTGGCCGGCCAACATCTATTGTTCCTCTGGGATTATACAGGAAGGTTGTTTTTGGTATTCTTTCGTTGTTCATTCTCATTAAGTGTTCTGTCCATTTCTTATTATTTTCGCTGATTTTATCTTCAATTTTATATATATTTAATTCTTCTCGTATAGTTTCATTCCTTATTCTATCCGCTCTTGTGCATCTTTTCACATAACGTAAAAATAGCATTTTCGCAGTCTGTATCCTGCTTTTATCCCTTGATTTCATTATCAAATTTTCACTTCCATACAACAACAAAGGAACAGCCATTGTTTTATATAATTTAAGCTTCTATCATTCCTTGTTTTCCGACCTAGGGTTCTTTTTATGGTTCCACAAATAGCCTGAAATTTATTTACTTTATTTTCTATATCTTTATTTTTTCTATAAGTTATATCACATCCTAAATATTGGAAATGTGATACTTGTTCTGTTATTTTGTTATCCAGTACAATTTTTGATCTAAATCCATATTTACCAATAAATGCCATTACTTTTGACTTATTTATTGATATTTTACAATTATATCTATTGGTTATTAATTTAAATTCATATGCTAACATTTGGAGGTCATTTTCAGATTCTGCTAAAAGTACAATATCGTCAGCGAATAATAAAGCATTTATTTTATCTTTATTAGCAATTAATATTCCTTCATTAGTTAAAACCTTCTTCCATTCTTTTAGGATATGGTCCATATAAATATATAGAAAATTATATCCAAAAATTAGTGTTAATATACATTATACGAAACAAATCACTGCATTTTAAATGAACATAACTGTATTTGCAAAAATATAAAACAATAAACACGTACTTGCCGCCATATTATGACTGACTGGTGTCACGGTCTGCTGTAGTTTCAGCTAATAAAAATAGTCACACGGTTATCATTAGTCAGTTGTTTATAATGGACGCTTATATTTCCAACAAAGATGTTATAATTTGGTATTATTTATGATTTTAGAAACACCCCCGCGCAAAAAACAATGTGCAACGCACAAACCGAAGTGTTTTACAGAATCTCGGAAATTAAAAACCTCGCTATCGCTGGGTTTTAAACATTTCCTCGCTTCTGTAAAATACACTTCCCAACCTCGCATCGTAATATACTATGTTTTATCCTCTGAAAACAACTAAATTGCCTCGTATTTTACAGACATTTTCACACAATCTTCTTAATTCATAGTCTCATTTATCGCTTTCCCTTATTCATTTACTTTCTAAAAATACTATTTTGTTTTTAATATTCCCGATTTTGCTGAAGTAAAAGAACACGAAATTCTAACTATGTTTTAGAAAAACATATTTTGAAATATTATTCATGCCGTAACCACGTGACCGCGATGCTATTGTTGAATCGCGACGTCATAGCTTACTTTATTGAGAGTCTTTCCAATTATCACCTTTCAAAGAACGTAATATAGAGTTCTATATGTAGTGCAGATTTAAGCAGGTCTAGAGTGATACAGGTAGCAAGAAAATTATTCATTTATTATGAATTTTACAAGTAATTTATTATGACTCTTTTGATTTACGCGAAATAAAACAAAAATATTTGTCATTTTTGTTAGGAACCTTAGGCGAATAGAGAAAATACAGCTTATGGAGGAGGAATATAATATAACCTACTCGGAGATCAGCGCCCCTAGCGTAAAACAAACTTAATGAGTATTTTGTCTTTAGAATTTGCTGCATTAGCTTTTGTTTCATCTATTAACCCAATCAATTTGAGGAAGGTTACCCGCGGGCTCGGACGAAAAATATATCATTCTTAGTTATTAATTTTTTCGATTTAATTAATTTACACATTTTCCATTGAAAGTGATATTATTTTTGCTACATGTCCGACATTTTGTACTATTCATAGTTTAAAATTGGATTAGATTCGTTGTTTCGTGTGACAGAATTTGAGTTGACCAACTCCTTTCAAAAGCCACGAGCTTGTGGACTGTGTGATGTGTGACTGGGAATTATAACAAAATACTCCAGTCGATTAAAATTATATACACGAACACACGTATCACCTAAACATAATAAACGCACTGCGAAATTTAATAATTGGTAATTTTACGCATTTTAGCGGAGATGGCCGGCACGTGTTAACTTCACGGAGTCATAGCTACATCTGAGGGCTTGTGGCTGACGCATGCTATTTCCAGACGTTTCTATACAACAAAATAAATTAGTCACGCGAGAAGTTGAGCGCGGAGGGATACAAATTATACGAAACCCTTAAAAATAAAATATATAAAATTAACTAGAATATTACCCGTTTAAGGAGTAAGTGCAGTTGTTGACGGAGGGCACTGCTGTCGTGTTTATGCAGGAATAGAACACGTGACACTGCTATCTATGAAGTGCAGAGGGGAATGGGACGTGGGACGCTGACAGTATGCACAGCCTTATATGACGTCACGTGTAGCAACTAATTATTCCGCCTGCAGAGATATTTTTAATGACTAATAAGAATTAACCACACGCCCACGCACTGATCTACTGATTAGTCAAACAGGAATTAGTCGAATTAGTAAATGTGCAGTAAGTGCGATCAAATTTAAATAGAAATATTAATAATTTGCATAAATTCACAAAAAAATAATGATTGCCTGAAAAAGAACACACAAAAAAACAAAATTAAAATAGACAATTATGAGTCACAAAAATTTTTACTTTAAATTCATGATGTAAAGTTTTTTTTTTTAAAGTTTAATTGTAAATTCACAAAATTGACTCTTGATGCAAAGCTTTCAAAGTTCAATTGTAAGTTCTCAAAGTTAACATACTTGCCCCTGGATTTGAAAAGTACATGGGTTCAGACACGGCAGCTACTGTGAATTTTCAGGGCATAAAAATCCTTTGACTAGGTTCCTTCGGAAGCGAACTAAATAATTTGGTTCTCTGTCTAGATTTACGGCACTCAAAAGAACATCAAGCTTGAAAAACGAGATTTTGAGCATTTTTATTTGTATTGAGATGCTTTTAAGAAGTAAGTTTATCGTAAAATATAAATATCATAACACTGATTTATTGATTTGGCCTTTCATCTATGTTTTTCTCGACTATACATAATATTTGTCTTTCTTTGTAGTAAATGTTTACGGAGACTGGACTAACAACCAACCCCCAACTTGGAGGGTCAGTAAGTACTTGTTTAAGATTTGTTCTGTACAAATGACACCTTCTCTATGGCTAACATGTTTCTACTACCAGTTGATCTCTTTTCCACCATTTCTGATATTGGAAAGAAAGGAAACTTAACCTCCGCCATGATTAATTATTGCTTCTTTGTATGGTTCTCGTTCAAAGTTTTGTTTATCCAACGGGGGTGGGGCTGTTAATAGCTGTTACTTCTGATCTTGAAAAACAGGAATCCCCCACCACTATCAAGGTCGTTCAAACTCAAAGGGGTCAAATATTTAGTAATTATACAGAAACGTTGCATGTACGACATAAGAATCCGTTCATTTGAACTACCTAGTGAACGATGTTTAACATTCATTGCCAATTGTCACTGTTTTTTTGTTGTTGTCAGTCATTTTAAACATGGCGCGATGAGGTTTAGTATATATCTGTTTTATCCAATATTTAAACTCATTCTTGCGGTTACCTGAGGAATATGGGAGTTAGGTGGGCGAAGACCCCTCATATAAAAGTAAAGTGATCCCACAACAGGCCTCAGGAGGTCCTTGGGGTAGTAGGAGGTTAAGGCTCCCACTCTTTCTAGACAATCGGCAATTTATGTCAGCCCTGCGTGACGGCCGCCTTTACCCCAGAACAAGCGTCTGGTACTCATTTCAGTTAGAGGCTGAGTCGACCCCAGGGCCATAGTGCCGCCAGATGGTTTGGGTCAGTTTAAAAATCCTGACCCCAACGGGGCTTGAACCCTTGACCCTCCGGCTTGTAGCTCAGTGCCTTAACCACTACGCTACGGCGTGCCAGGTTTTCAAAATGCAAAAACTAGCAAAATTGTGAACCCTGTACATCAATGTATGCCTTTATCAGATATTAGTTAAAACACATCGCCTCACTTCCTATAAACAAATAGTAATATTTAAGGTATATATCGCATATTGAATTCAAAAGCTAACAAAAATAAATTCACATTAACCTTAGTCCTTTTTGCCTAGCGTTGGTTTATTAGTAAGATCCAGATTTCTGTTAGGTATATAATATTCCACAAATCATTCAAATAGTGTGAGGATTTCTTTATTTTAACAAACATTGGTCGAAAAAACTGTAATAACTCATACTAACATCATATTAATCCTTTTTGTTTAACATCGGTTATTACGTCACATTGCAGTTAGATTTTTATATTGCTTCAATTAGAAAATAAACTTAACATTTATTTTTCTCCTTCATAAAAACAAAATGTAAATGTGGAGGACAATCAGTGGGAATGACGTAATAGTTACGTCACGAATGTATATATATATATATATATATATATATATATGTATATGTATATAATATTTTACTTTTTTGCTATTTTATATTTAATAAATTAATAAATTGAATGTATGCAATTGAATCAGTTCCACTTGCTTTAAGGGTCAGTTTCACCAACAGAGGTAACTGTATTACGCCAGTTTTCCCCATGTATAATGCATAGCTGAAACTGGCGTATTACAGTTACCTCTGTTGGTGAAATCGACCCTAAGACGAATTAATTTCCTACAGTTTTAGATATATCTGAAGTTGAACATCCGGAATTCGAGTTTTTTGTTGTTGTAATTTTCAATCTTGTACAATGTCGTTACCTCGTTTTCATTGTCATGAGCAGACTGCGGGGAAATAGCGGATATAATGTTGTTTACATGTTTCTAGGACGGTACTGCACGACTTAACTGTAGACAGTCCACCGCTGTGGTCTCGGGTAGCGTGCTGCCTTGTCACTCAGCGGGCCAGGGTTCGATCCCTGGTCGGGACAATTTTTCTGGGTGAGGTTTTTATCGGGGTTTTTACTCACCTGTAAGACAAATATCAGGAAAACTTTAAGGCCCAAACGGTCCCCGAAATCATATGGCCATCGTAGTCATCATCACTCATATTCATCTTAGGTTAAGCTTAGGATTAGGGACTCTCCTGGCGCACCATTATCATCATCATCATCACCCATCATATCATCGGAGCAACGTAACCCCGCCTTCCAGGCGCCCCAACCTCACAAGTTGGTTACAAGTACGCCATTCGAGGAGAGAAACCAGGAATGTCTAAAGACAACCTGGGGCATTTAAAAAAATTAATAATTATTTAATACTAGGAATAATTTATATGTCGTGAAAAAAATTGAAATATATTTTTAATTTTCCACTAACACCACCATAACATACAAGGGTAATGGAAATATTAGTTTTTCAAGGTGGCTAATTAGCCAAGACCTTTAAGGAGTGGTTCTACAGATCAGAAGTCCAAGGTTCGAATATCGCTGAAAACCAGGGAGTAGTATTTAAAATACTCCGGAATACGATAATGTGAATTGTATAGAATTTTATGGATAAGTTGAATTGAGGTAAAAGTGAAATAAAAATAAGTTAATGGGAGAAGAGAATGATAAATAGAGTAATCAAAAGTAGATCTTTTAAATTCTAAATTAGCTAAAGATCAAATGAACGTGAAATATGTAGTAGTTCATTTATCGTTCCTTTACTATTTCGTGGTTTATATAAAGTTTCTTCATATTTATGTAATATCTTCTTATTATATCTAAATGGCCCGTTATTAATTGATAACGTCCTCTCTCTAACTTACACCTGTGTGTTTGTTATCTTGTATTATCCTGTGCTGACGGAACTGGAATCCTCACAACTAGGAACCAGCGAGGCCAGTCACTATAATACTAATTTAATGTGTTTCACAGTTCTTATAATCCCCCCAAGACATTAAATTCAGAGTACCTTGTGGGTATACATAAAAAATAGGTTAGTGCGAGAGCCTGAATAGATGAGGACAAATGTGTGATTGAAATAAAAGTACCGTCATCGGCCACAATGTGAAAATGTCTAAACATTCCCACAGTCCGTTGCTGTAAGTTTGAATATGCGTCTCTGCCAATAGAGTACCATACATACGTTCTAAGTGTAAAGCCGTCGGGAAAGGTTGAGACTGCGGTTGATATCTTGCAACAAATCTCTGGAAAGGTGTGAGTCTTAACTACTCAATATTCCAAGAGCTTCCTAAGTCCTGCAGTGGGATGAATTACACCACTTGTAGTCGTGATATAAATTGTGATTATGTACCTCGAGAAAGACGTGTGTGCCTCAACATACTCACTTCTTCTTTATGATATTCCATTGTGTTTTTATATACTTAATTGTTTTCTTAACATTTACATCAAATTAACTTAATGGCTGATAATGATCAAGGGAAACAAACAACTTAAAAATGTATAATTTTTAAGTCTGAAAACAAATAAACGCCTTGCAATAAATTAAAAAAAATAAAGGATTGTGAAAAATGTTGATATAATGGATATTTCAAACAACATATAACCTAGAGTTTATAATAAAATAAGCAATGGATGGAAGAGAGTTGTTGGTGCGGAAATGTTCATATAGTGATAATGTTGAAAGTGAAAAATACTGCGTCTAAGACATCACGTCTTGTCGCAGAGCTACCGAACATGCCCTGGTTCGAGACCCTATGTGGAAGAAATTTACTCCCTGAATACTGGCTATAGTGGAAAGGTGTCCACCTAGAATTGTGAGGAATTTCAGTTGTAGTATGTACCGTGTATAACATTTTGGGAATCCGACGGTTCACCACTTATCACACATAGCTATAACGTCTACCTCTCTGTTATACCAAGTGTCTTGCACACTTATGGCTCCATGAGTTTAATTTAGCTGAAAGAAAGGAATGACTTAGTTTTAAGGCATAAAAACAAAATGTTATCTGAAATAAGTTAAATTAGAATATTTGTAAGTTTAGAGTTAAATTTATTACGTTATTGAATGAGCCATTTAACAATGATAAATATGGAATCTGAAAATGTATTTATATTTACCTGATAGAAAAAAAAACGTGTCATTGATCTCTCTAAAGTTCTTAGCAATATAAACTGATAGATAAAACAGTTTTGAATTCAATTTGTGAAATATTAATATTTTATTAATTTAAAATATTTTTCAATTTCACATTTAGTGGCGTTGCTTCGTAACGTACTCGTAAGTTATTGCATAATTATTTGTTACTCAACAAGGCGCGCACCATGCAATTTTTATGAACGTTTTCTTCTTTGAAAATTATTAGAGGCAAAATTTTTCCGCGAACATCATCTGGCCACCATTATCATATTCGTCATGTTTAGTGTGAATGGGTGTGTGAATGTATGTTTCGTCTTAATGTTGTGTTGTCTTAGAGGAGGCCCTAACATTCAGCTGAGGCCCACCATGTCCTTGTGTCGTTAAAAAAGTATGTATATGATCCACAGTTAAAATCCCTCTCCGGACAACTGTAAGGCCCGGGTGGCGCGTGGTACGTAAAAGTACCTAAAAAGTGTGAGGTTTAACTACGCAAACGGAATATAAATATATATGAACTACACGTAGCGGAAAGCCCGATAACGAATAAAACAAGACGTTACAATTCGTTTTTTCGTGGAATTCCTTGTTTAAAACTTCTCAAACCACAGCTTTATGTTCATAAAAATGTGACACTAAATTAACATTTTGTTAATTTGACATTGAGTGGAAGTTCTCAGGAAAGTTTTTGGACCATAGATAGATGAACAGGAGGTGAATGGAGAAGAGTGCATAACATTGAAATAAGCCAGGTAAAATAAGAACAGATAAGTCTCGTAGACTGCGAGGGGCAGGACATGTGTCAAGAATGGAAAATGAAAGACGTGCGTGGAAGCTTCTTTATAGGAAAACCAGAGGGAAAACGCCCGGTTAGTTGACCAAGAATTAGGTGGGAGAATTTATTTATAGGAAAACCATAGGGAAAACGAGCAGTTGGTAGACCAAGAATGATGTGGGAGAATATTATTAACCATGATTTGAGAGAAGTACACTTATGCAGGGAATGATTTGAAAACATTATCTCAAGAGAGGGATGTATGGATAGCTTATGTCCGTGAGGCCATGAACCTACGGGTTCAATAATGCCAGTGAGTTAGTTAGTATGAATTTTTCATGCAAACAGAACACATATATCGAATATGTTCTCTTTGTCCTTTGTATCCTTCCTCTTCTTGTTCTTCTTGAATATCGTAGCAAACCTTAGTGGACTAACGGCTACCATGCGTCCATCTGGCTCCCAGGGTCATGAGTTCAAACTCTCAGAGGTCTGTGGATTTACAGGGAGTAAAAATACCGAGTATCGGTTCAATCGGATAGTTGACAAATACTTCGGTACCGTGAATACTGTATACTTGCGGCACGAAAAAAGAACCTCAAGTATGAAGAAATATAACTCGGAGCAAAATAAGTTGACGCTTTCTCGCCCAGATTTGAATAATGCTCTAATGATCTTAGATGTTAAATAGCGTCGTTAAATATATATTACATAACACGGAATGGCTATTTTAGGGTTCTAAACTAAGATTTACCCGACTATACATAGTCTAGCTTCTTTTCTCGGAATATGTTTGGAGTGGGTTCTAACATCCAAACTGCAACTTGGAACGCTAGGATTTATTTAAGGTTATATCCCGTAGAAGATTATCTTCTCTACGGCTAACGTTTTCCTCCTGCCCATTGATCTCTCTTCTGCTATCTTTAGTTGGAAAGTCAAATTTTCTCTTCCGGCATTGATGCAGTTTGACACGTTCTTCGAGATTAATTAATTAATTTGTTTCTCACCCAAGGTGTTTCTGATTTAGCTCGAAACACTCCCACTGTCGTCAAGGTCAAGGAATCCTTGGTTATCCTAGATATATAGGGTGTAACAGGACCTCACCGGCAAAATGATAGAATAATATGCCATGCAGAGAGGATACTTTTTGTGAAGGAACGAACATATAGTCGCAAACACGTCGTTTATGCGTTTTGCGCAGATGAAGGTGTTCGTTCACCCACAAGACTCGGAATTGAATACAAACAATTATACACGTATCATTTCATTGAAGAAAACGTTTTTATCACATAAGTGTTCCAACAAAAAGTGTTTTGACGATGCCAATAAGAATCCTGCCATGATCGGCCGTACTGGCCGTACATTGCTACGATATCAAACATTCAATGACGCACAGGGTCGACTACTTGAACACTTATTGTAAAAACATGTATTTTTCAAAAAAATGATATATGTGTAATTGTTTGTTTTCAATTCCGACCCTTGTGGGTGAACATCTTCACCTGCGGGTAACTCATAATCGACGTGTTTGCGACTATTTGTTCCTTCACAAAAAATGATCTTCTCTGCATGGCCTATCATCCCTTTCATTTTGTCGGTGCGGTCCTGTTACAACCTGTATATATATATAGGATTGTTATTAATTAAACATTTCCTCTTTCTAACTTAACTTTGGGTATGATATGTGTTTGTTATATTGTGTTGTTCTTTGCTATCTTCATGATGTACCGGACTCATAACTGAAGACTCAGCTGGGCAAGTCATCTTGTACCTGTTTACTGTTTATTTCTCGTTCACATTTATTTTCATCCACCCAGCATAAACATTGTGGTGCAATTATGGTGCACAAAACATCAAATCAAATCAAAAGTTTAGGGTAAAATAAACAAAAATAGAGGATGAAGTACTGTTTTAAGAAGACTATAAACATCAGCTAGGACAGGAAAAATTCATTACACTTTCTGAAAACAAAAGTCGAAAGCATGTTGCATGATTTGCTAAGGCAATATATTACAAGCCGAGAGGTTGCGAGTTCGATTTCAGATGAGGCCAGGCTTATTACCACTTGACGAAACTTTGTGATAGGATCATGTCACTGGGTTCTACTCAGCCTCTAAAATCAATGAATACCAGATATATTTTCTTGACTCATACAGTCCATCACGCAGTACGATAACTCGGGAGGTAAATAGTCTCCAATTGTCAGACATAATATCCTACTTTTTCAATAGCTCTCTGAGATTTGTAATAGGATCGCTGTACACCTTTACAAATATATAACTTCGCGTGATGAGTTCTTTCCACCAGATAACTTGAGAACGTTTGTTAACACCTTCACATACTCACTTCTTTCAAGAGGTTTCGTGATGTTTTATGAAATTTGTTTTGTTAACTATTACATTAAACTAGACCTAAAACATTATGTTGATCTACCGAAATAACTAACTTATGTAGTGTATAATATTGTAGTCTGAATGTCATGTATTAACTTGCAAAACATAGAGAATTATTAAAGGAGAAAAATCAATAAGATCGATATTATAAATAAGTTAATGAACAAAGAAGTAATAGGCGGAAGAAAATCATTAATGCGGAAATTTCCTTATAATAATTTATACAGGGATCGAAAAATCCAACGACCTAATGGATTGTGTCTTGTGATATGTCCACGATACTTTAAATTTCTATGTAGAAGGAATTTTCTCGTGGACTATTGGTCAGTAGGAGATCGGTACCCTTACGGAAAAGCCCAGATGGTAGACCAGTAATGAGGTGGGAGAATAACGATCATGATTTGAGGGAAGCAGATTATACAGGTGATGATTGGAAGACATTTGCTCAGGATAGAAATGTATGCAGAGCTTATGTCCACGCAACCATAAACCTATGAGTTGATTAGAGCCAGTGAGTTTATTAGTTAGTTAGCTAGGAGATCGGTGTTCATTCAGATACGTAAACCCTTCGACAAAAAAAATTAGTCATGTCTTGACCGCACATTTCTTTTAAGTCATACCCGGCACAGCGCTGGGTTCAAACTAGGAAACTAGTCATAATTGTGCAGTCCCTGAGCCTACAGTGTTATGTGGCATGAACTAACGACTCTTCTACGTGTCCCGATAGCTCAGCGGCAAAGCACGCGGTCACTGTTTCTGTTACGCAGTTTTTTTCGTGATATTTGTGTTAAAACGTTTTATGAATTTAATACATTTTATTTCGACATTTGAATTAATCTATACTTTTTATGTTCATGGTTTTTTTATACCGTTGAGGTTATAACAATATTAAAATATAAATTTTTACACGCTTTATATTAGCTTGACCTGTATCTGTCTCTGTAACGAACCTGTATCTATGTTACGGAATCTTTGAACACGATTTTCATCCACTTAAAAACATTGGATCGACTTGAAACTTTGTATACTTATAAAGGACCCATGACAATACAATAATTTCAAAGTTTTTTTCTAAAATCCTGGCCAGAATCATCGGAAAATCAAAATATAAAAACCTGTGTAATAGGTTGCGGACTTATAGTCTACTTAGCCAATCGTTGTAAGAGCTCAGTTAGTAGAGCGGTGGACTGTAGTGGTATATAATTGCAGCAATCAATAGGTAGCTGGTTCAAATCCGGGCCGGAGTTTTTTTTTAGAAAAGTATTAAGCAATTAAATTTCGTGGGATTCCTGTTTATGACAATCAATTAAACTAAAAATAAAAAAAATAGTTTAAAAACTGAAACAACACGCTTTATTAGATGACCAAACAGAAAACTAAAAAATAATTAATAGTTTAAAAAACTAAAACAACCCGCTTTATTAGAAAACTGAACAAAAAAATTAAAAAAAATATTTTAATTTCTAACACGTTTGGGGAAAAAATTAAAGTGGTCAACAAAAAAGAATCATTTCTAACACATCTAGAATAAAACTAGAGTTATCTACAAAAAATAATTTTACCATCAAAAGCGTTGGGTGCTTTTTATGATTTTTACGTTTTCTTGTTAGAGACTTTACTTTTCCCAATATCTGTTTATTATCAAATATTAATTAATTGATATAGAGCACCCCATGCTTTTGATATTAAAATTATTTTTTGTAGATAACTCTAGTTTTATTCTAGATGTGTTGGAGATTATTTTTTTGTTGACCACTTTAATTTTATCCCAAGCGTTTTGGAAAATAAAATTGTTTCATTTTTTAATTCGGTTTTCTAATAAAGCGTGTTGTTTTAGTTTGTTTAAACTATTATTTATTTTTACCTTGTATACTACCGTCTTCCTCAACTATCTAAAATTTTCGTTGATTTCACTCTAGGCTTTTCGATGCATGCTTCATCTTCTGGAGTTGTTGTAGTGGTATTGAATTAACTGTATGTCTAACAGAGGGTTTTGCTTATTAGGCACATTTTCGTTGAGAATGTTTATATTCTTGGCCTTCTTCATAATTTCGATTTCTTGTAAAATGTTAATTTTGTGTCTGTTGTTTTCTCTGTGTAAAATTTACATTGTATTATCGATATTGTTGAAACTGTGGCCGCTTTCTGAAATATGTTTAGCGAAATTTGATTTCATTGTTAAAGGAGAAGGCAAATAAAATTTCGCTGTTCACCAGATTGAATCCAATCGAACATGTATGGGCTAAGATGAAAATAGAGATGAACTCTAATTGGCCTGCAGATGCACGAAAAACGAAAGATGGCTTTTGGGCACAAATTCAAGACGCCTGGGATGCTCTAGCCGATCGTCCACGTGCCTGTAGAAATTTGATTGCACCAATGCCCCGCAGATTGAGGGCGACAATAGATGCTGAGGATTCATACACCCGATATTGATTTTGTTTTTGTTAAAGTTTCATTTCAGAAGATATTATTTTCTTTCTTCATTAAATTATTAGAAGGTTTTCATTTATGTGTTTTGTGTGTGCATTAAAGCCATAAAACTCAAATATATAATTAAATATGAAACAATAGACAGGTGAAATGCTATCCCAACATTCAGTAAAAAAAAGTAGAACGGGAATCGAACCCGTGAAGTTACGAACGCAGATGTTGTGTGTTAAACCTCTCGACCACGGAAACACACGAAGGCAAGCTCTCTCTTTTATGTTACTTGAGTGTGCACTACGTTAACTAGCAAACACCACAATACAATTACTGAAAACGTGTTAATGTGAATAAGGCTTCTGCGAGTGCTCACGAAGTTCCCCGATCGGTTGATGGAATCAAGAGATGACTCATTTATTTTGTCTAACGGTGTACGTTGTATAATTGAGGAGGTTAGAAGCAAAAGTGTAAGTTTTGCAGTTTTGAGGAAATGTTGTAATGTTGAAGTTGTGTAAGAAAATCGTAGGTAATTCAAAATGATAACTGCGGGTGATGCGTTTTCCCCCAGATAACTCGAAATAGACATTCTTGCTTTTACACACTCACATTTTCAAGAAAAAAAGTCACACGCCTTTGTTTCTAATTGTTTCGAATAGAAGACATTTTTTACTGGGGCAAAAGTGAGGTTCCTGGAATTATCCTTATACCCTTCATTTGAACACGATAACTTATGTAATTGAATATTTACCTGATAGAGGAAGATCGATACATACATTTCCGCGGTATATATTGATAGATGAAACACTTCTGAATTACATCTGTCAAATATTAATATATTTTAAAATTTAATTTTTTCAAAATAGTTTTCATTTTAACGTTTAGTGACGTTGCTTCGTTACGATACAATTATTACAACAACATTATTGGTATCGCTTAATAAAGAAGCGCATTTTTGCAATCACTTTTTGCACGATAATGCGTTCTGTCGCACTTACAGGAATGGCGACCATGATTGAAAGTTACTTTCCTATATATTGGTATAGGCAACCCATAAATAACTAGATAACTATACTGTAATATTACAAAATACCTACCTAGAACGGGAAGTAAAACCACTGCCCTTTTTTGTACGCTATGTATAGAATGTGTATGCAATGTATATACAAAAATATATCCAATAGATTGTGTGAATATACATTATACCAAAAGGTTCACAGCATTTTAAATTAACTGAGCTTTATGTTAAACAATATAAAACAATAAATTCGTACTTGCCGTCATTTTATGCCTGATTGGTGTCACGGTCTACTGTAGTCTCAACTAAATTATTTGCATTTACCGTACATACATTGGTCAGCCTGCTAACGTCAGTCAGTTGTTTATAATAAACGAAAATATTTCCAAAAAAGATGCTATTATTTTACTATTATTTATCATTATGAAAACATCATCGAGCAAGAAATATGTATAAGATACGTTTGTGACGTGTTTTACAGATTCTCGGAAATTAAAAACCTTGCTATCGCTCTGATCGTAATAATTGTGTCGCTTCTGTAAAAACCACTTTCCAACCTCGCATTGTAATAACTATTTTGATATGTATCTGTCTGTAATGAAATTATTTATTGGACGTTGGGGAAAAAGCTCCATATCGATTTAGGAATCAAATTACAACAAGTTTCCTCAAGTTTAAATAATCGTAAGCACAGTTTTATTTTTTAAAAAAGTCACGTTATGTTACAATTTCGGTTAATTTGACATTGAGAATCCAATATCCATACGATTAGAGCATTTTCTTATTATTTTCCTTCTTCTTAGACAAGAAATCGATCTTGCTAGACCAGAGCTTATCATGCTCGCCTCTGGTTTTAAAGTTCACGGGAACAAACCCTGCCGGCGTTTATGGAATTTTACGTCGTAAAAATCATAAGTATATGCTCCTTCGGAAAGGACTAGAAACGAGAGTCATCTGTCTGGATTTAGGGCACGTAACGTAACATCAAGCTTGTAAGAAGAGGTATTGTAGGTCCTTTCTCCTCTAGATTATAATTGCGACACTAATTAGTTTACCTTTTAAAGGGAGTCGCTGATTACACTGGCCAACAAAATTTGAAATTTTTTGTGTTACAAGGGAGAAAATGTGTGTTTCTAACTTACTTTTTTGTGCTGATTTCAAATCTTTTTACGGAACTTTTCCATCACCCAGAGTTTTCGAGTAATCACATGGCAAATATTTTTCGTGTCTATACATTACAATTTATTATATCTTAGCTGAAATTATATTTGCTCACCCAAAATGTATGTTAATTGGATTTTCGGCTGTACTTCGCTTTAGGAATATCCCTCTTCAGTGTCCAGCAGTCGTCTGCTAACATATTTGGACACCATTTACCCTAATAGCGCCTTTCCATTTCCGCGATGTCCTGGTGGAAGCGCTCCCCGTATTCGTCGCTCACAGCCCCTAAATTTTCAGGGAAGAAATCAAGATGGGAGTGCAGAAAGTGAATTTTCAAAGACATATTACATCCCATTATCTTGCAGTTCTCAATCATCTCATTGACAAGTTCTCTGTAGTTATCAGACCTGAAGTTCCCCAGAAAATTTGAGACAACATTTTTGAAAGATTGCCATGCAGCTGCTTCTTGCATATTTAACTTGTTCTGAAACTGCGTATCTTTCATCAGTTCCTTTATTTGAGGGCCAACAAATATCCCTTCTTGCAATTTAGCTTCACTGATCCTTGGAAATTTATTTTTGAGGAAGAGAAATGCACTGCCATCACGATGCATTGCTTTCACAAAATTTTTCATCAAGCCTAGTTTAATATGTAGTGCATGCAATAAGATTTTTTCAGAACATACAAGTGGTTGGTGAAGAACATGTTCTTGTCCTGGATTAAGTGACTCTCTCTTTGGCCAGTTATTTTTAATATAATGATTACTTCTATCTCTGCTATTCCACTTGCACAAGAAGCAGCAAAATTTAATGTAGCCAAACTGTAACCCAAGTAAGATGGCTATTACTTTCAAATCCCCACATATCTGCCAAGAAAAATGGTTATACTTTATAGAGGATAGTAAGAGCTTCATATTCTCGTAATTTTCCTTAATACCAACTGCATGGGCTAAAGGAATGGATGTATATGTGTTTCCATTATTTAGTAACACTCCTTTAAAACTTGTTTTCGAGGAGTCTATGAATAAACACCAATCCTCAGATTATGCTCAACACCCAGTGACTGGAAAAACTTCTCAACATCATTGCAGAAAACTAGGTCCTTCTCTTTAGAAAAGAAATCCTCAAATTCCTTTTGGCGATTGCGGAAAAAAGTTACTTTGGTGTCATCCTGCAATAGCTTCCATCCTTTCATTCTTGAAGCAAGTAATTCTGCCTTGCTTTTACTGAAACCAAGATCCCGAACCAAATCATTTAAATCCTCCTGTGTTAGAAAGTGAGTTTCATTTATAGCATCATCCTGTGCAAAATCTGAATCATTCTGTAAATCCTGAACATCAGAAAGTTCTTCAATCATTGTTATGTGATCTGGTGGAATTGGTAGGGATAAACCTGGCCCATGAAGTACCGGTAGAATTGCTGAATCTAACATTGGATATTTAACGGCGTGTCTTGACTTGGAAGTTATTCCAGTTATATTTGTCAAGCAGAAGTAGCAGTCTGTCAAATGTTCCTTAGGTTCGCGCCATATCATTGGGACTACGAAAGGCATATGACGGGATCCTTTCAACCATCCAGTTAATAGTGTTACACATTTGGTACAACAGATTTCCGGGGTCCATATCTTGTTCTGGTCTATTTTGTTGTTAAAATAACAGTGATAAGATCTTCTTATTAGAGGAGTAAACTTTTACTTCTGCGCTTTGAAAGTGAGCTCACCACACACGAAACAGAAACTGTTTCTATCGTTAACACACTTTCGAGACATATTTCTTATACAAATACAATTTTACTCTTCTCTTTACAATACACTACAATACAATACACTACTTAGTCTTTACAATACACTTCTATCACAATTCACTTGACTACGGAAGTGAGCACAGAATTAAATTCTTTCTTTTAAGAAAGCGTCTATTCAACTGCGAACTTAAAACATACAATCACAGTTTTGTAGGAGAATGTCATTGTTGTAAGTTATGAATTCAAGGCAACAATCGCAAAACATTATAAGTCCATTGTTGGCACAATGAAATTAAATATAAATGTAAAATAATCCTTCTAATCATCATGTTATATACCAAAAATGCTAATAAATAGGAAAATAATTATTTTCAAAATTACAAACAAATGGTGGGTGATGGAAAATTTCTGACTTGATTTTTGGAATCAGCAGATGAAAATACACAAGAATCACCCAAAATCTTTTATGTAACAAAATCATTGTTGACCAGTTAGATCTTGCAGTGTTTATTTTTATAATTGTTCGCAGAGATTTTAACTGCTATAGTTCAATCACTAATTCATTTCTATTTGAAACTTATCTGTAGATCAGCGTGTTCGTTGCGTTTTGTAGGTCTCGGAAAGAAACAAAATGCATCGCTCAGGACATGACTTTAAGTTTAACGCGCACTATGGCTGTTACAGGCTAATATTGGCAGAAGATGTTAGGAAACATGAAACTGAAACAACTGTAATGAGAACTATTAACAGGTTGTTTCCTTAAGAACAATGATTATAGGTTAAGTCATGCTTCAATATCGTCCTCAAGGGAAGATATCTTTGGGATGTCCTAGAAAGGATAGACCGAAAATGCTTCACTGTAACCATTACAGACTTTGGGCCTTCAATTTGTGTGGAAGAAGAAAATGATATAAATATATATATACAGATACTGGCTTTCAGCTAGTAGTTGGAGGTAATATTGGAGTCGCTGTATAACAAACTATCTCACTGTCGCTATCGAATCCGTAGGTACATATTTGCGCGGATATAATATCTCCATACATCCCTATCCTGAGCTAATATTTTCCACATATTCCCTGTATAATCGACTTCCCTCAAACCATAGTAAATATTATTCTCGCACCTCATTCTTGGTCTACCAACTGGGCTTTTTACCCTCTGATTTTCTTACGAGAAACTTCCATGCAGATCTTTCATTTCCCATTCGTGCCACATGTCCTGCCCTTCGTTGTCTACGGGACTTAACTGCTCTTATTATATCTGACTTATCAGAAAGACCATATAGTTCACTGTTATAAAGTCTCATCTATTCACCTGCCTGTTCATCTCTCTTTGGTTCAAAATTTTTCCTAAGAACGTTTCCTCGAATACACGTAATGTCGTTTCCTCCATTAAAGTAAGAGTCCATGTTTCGCGTTCATACAATATAGAAACGAAAACTTCGGGGGGGGGATGGATCACGCTTCTTGCAATACGTCACATTGTACCAAAAATATCAATGAAAAACAAAAACAGTTGCAGCGTTTCAAATCATAACTGTTCATGACCTCCTTGCTACCGACTTACACATCTTGCCATCACTCAGTTTTGTGTTTGTGTTGTGATTTGATAGCCGGTCCAGGGTGCATGAACTAGGACATTATGGAACTAAGTACTGCTTTGGAAACATCCAATTAAATCTGATGGCAAATTATATTGTAAAGTTTAGCGAAAAGAGACTTAGCTCTTAAAGTCAGGACGTTAAATTATTTACATTTATAACGTTACTGTGACACTGAATACAGTAGTTTGTGCAATAAAAGTTGTAAAAAATCAATTGAGTTGGTGTTTACTTGATGAAAATTCATATTCATTAATTAAATAAAAATAATACGTAGTTTTATTTGATTTTCATATTTATTATATAATTCAGTGACAGCTGTTTCGGTACACTGTACCTTCTACAGATATGTTAACAAATTATGAATTGTGTTCCAACTGATCTAAGTAACAATACAACAATATTTATTAAAATTTTTAAATTTAACAAAGGGGATTCATTCAAATCAAGTTGAGAATTGAACAGTATTTACTACTTTTAAATTTATTAATGTCTACAGCCTCCCCCAAAGATCTAAATTCTTACCCTTATCACAAATATGTAAAATTTCAAAAATTTGGATCGAAAACAATGATTAAATTGAAATAGGTGGTTTAGTCATATTTTGAATTTTCTAAAAGTTCTGTTATATGCTTTCATGTACTATACTTTATCCGAGAGAGATAAAAAGGTCTACCACTTTGTCCTATCATAGAATATTGTCACATGTCCGGCACTTCAATTTATATACTCTTGATAATGTTTTCTTTTTCTGTTTGGTACTTTAATTGTTTTTTATTATATTTTGTAGAGTGTTATTAGTTTTAAATTGCCACATTAAGGTTCAACATTTTTAAAGTGTTTAGATATTTTATTTGAAAGTGGGTCTATGGTATGACATTAAGACATATTTCTTTATGTTTTTCTTTGGGTAAAGGAAAAAAATTGTTACTTGCTTTTTTGTAATAAACCTTCTTAAGTAAACATTCTATAATTTCAGGGGCCGTAAGTAGCATTATTAACAGCCAATTGTTAAATAATATTCAATTTCCTTATTATATCACAAGGGGTGAAAGAGGGCTATATTTAAAAGGATATGGATATAACTATTAAAGGCTGCCATCTTATGAGTATAGGGGTTGAAGAGAAGAACTAGGGATAATGGTATCAGTATGAGATGGTTTTGTGAAAGATACCAAACTCACAACTTATCAATGTGTTTTATTAATAAATCCAATGAACAATGTATAATATTATTTGTTTTCTAATTCCACTGTGAAATTAATACTTCTGTGAATGTTATTAATAAAATTTGAAAAGGAATTTCAAGGGTCTTTTGGTTCCTGTGAAGCCTGGCTATGAAATCATCTACATAAACGATACCAAAATAGAAACATTTCTAGTTAATACATTCTTAGGTATGGTTTGTTCTAAGTCATCCAAAAAAATCTCTGCCAAAAGAGGGCTCAACGGATCACCCATAATTAAACCATCTTTAGCTATGTTACAAATTTGTAATTAAAGTCAAAGTAATTTTGATGTAAAGAATTGTTTTCCAGAGTGTGTAATATTTCTTCAACTACAAGAACCATTCACTTTATTAGTTCGTAACATTCTATTTATAATCTCCATTCACATCAATAGTAGGTATACTGGGAAACAGATTCTTTACGTCAAAAGAAACTAAAATTAAGTTATTAGGCAAATCAATGTTCTTTATATTGTCAATTAATTCAATAGAGTTTTTTATACTGTAAATTGGATTGAACTTGGTATTAGATGAAATTATATTTATTAGCATTTTAGACATTTTGTATGATGGAGAACTTATAAAGGATACTACTGGTCTTATAGGATAATTTTCCTTATGTAATATAACTAGGGAGTACAGTTTGGGTGGTTGGGCATTCATTTGTATTATAGAGTATTCAAAAGAGTTATTAAGAATTATACTATTTTTATAAATATTTGTAATTTCTTTTTGATATTTCTCTGTTGGGTCTTTATCAATAATTTGAAAATTATCTGAATTTAGAAAATCTACGGTTTTAGAGATATAATCATCCTTATTTAAAGCTATTAAAGTTTGTCCTTTATCTGCTCGTGTAATAACAATATCATCATTAAAAGTTTTCTTTCTTATATCTTTAGCTATCTGATTATAGAATATATGCCTTGGTACTGTTTTCTGACCATCCTTGATCATTTTTGTGAGAGCATATTTTTCTGACTCAGCATTAACTGGTTCAGATAATGTGTTATTCTTTTAAAATCAATTCACATTCCACACCTAAATTTTGTAGTAGAATATTACTATTGTCAACATTAAAATTAAATTTAAAACCCTTATTTAACTAGTCAATTTCATTTTTAGTAAAATTAGTGTCAGAAACATTAACAAACTGATAAAAAAAACTGTGTTTGGATAAACTAGTAATTTCACTGGATTTCTTAATTCCATGTAATTTTCAGAGTTTTTTTTTTAATTAAGTATTTCTTATGAATCAAAACACTTACTTTTTGTCTTGTTATAAAATCAATAATGTCAAATTCAATACTATTTAATCTAAAAGTTAGTTCTGAATAAATGTACATCAAATATACACTTAAAACATCTCTTCTACTATACTGCGAATTTCTATCTTCTCGGAGCCAAGTTCTCACTGCTGCAGCAGAAGCTTTCCTTGAGGCTGAGTTGTTAAAATTAGTCTTGATATTAATATATTTTTCATGTTTGATGCAACTGTTGTAAAACCAAATATCCTGTGTGCACTTTTTAATCCGGAGTAATAATTTGAAATACCAAATCACCAAGAAGCTTGTCTCAGCTTGTATTAAATTATCAATTGAGTTGGTGTTTGCGTGATGGAAATCCATATTCATTAATTAAATAAAATAAAACGTTGTTTTATTTGATTTTCATATTTATTATATAATTCAGTGAGAGTGTTTCGGTACACTGTACCTTCTTAAGACATGTTAACAAATTATGAATTGTTCCAACTGATCCAAGCAACAATACAACAATATTTATTTAAATTTTTAAACTTAACAAAGGGGATTCATTCAAATCAAGTTGAGAATTTAACAGTTTTTTACCACTTTTAAATTTATTAATTTCTACAGCCTCTAAAAGATCTAACTTCTTACCCTTATCACAAATATGTATAATTTCAAAATTTGGATCGAAACAATGATTAAATTGGAATAGGTGGTTAGCATATTTTGAATTTTCTAAATTTCTGTCATATGCTCTCATGTGGTCCTTTATCCGAGAGATAAAAGGTCTACCAGTTTGTGCTATATGGATTCTCCAACCACCCAAACTGTGCTCCCTAGTTAAATTACATAAGGAAAATTATCCTATTAGGCCAGTAGTATCCTTTATAAGTTCTCCATCACACAAAATGTCTTAAAAGCTAATAAATATAATTTCATCTAATACCAAGATCAATCCAATTTACAGTATAAAAAACTCTATTGGATTAATTGACAATATAAAGAACATTGATTTGCCTAATAACTTAATTTTAGTTTCTTTTGATGTAAAGAATCTGTTTCCCAGTATACCTACTGTTGATGTGATGGAGATTATTAATAGAATGTTACTAACTAATAAAGTGAATGGTTTTGTAGTTGAAGAAATATTACACACTCTTAAAACATGCTTACATCAAAATTACTTTGAATTTAATTACAAATTGTACATAGCTAAAGATGGTTTAATTATGGGTGATCCGTTGAGCCCTCTTTTGGCAGAGATTTTTATGGATGACTTAGAACAAACCATACATAAGAATGTATTAACTAGAAATGTTCTATTTTGGTATCGTTATGTAGATGATGTCATAGCAGGCTTCACAAGAAACAAAAGACAATTGATTTCCTTTTTAAATTTTATTAATAACATTCACAGAAGTATTAATTTCACAATGTAATTAGAAACAAATAATAGTATAAATTTCTTGGATTTATCAAAAAAACACATTGATAATAAGTTTGAGTTTGGTATCTTTCACAAACCATCTCATACTGAACCACTATTCATAATTCTTCTCTTCACCCATATACTCATAAGATGGCAACCTTTAATAGTTATATTCATCATCATCGTCATCATCATAGTACATTCACGAATTTAGGCCATTTGTTGACCTGTTTCGGCCTCAAGAGAAACACCATCCAGAAGTCTTTTGAGTGGACGTCCTGGTCTTCTTCTTCCTGCAGGTTGATATCTTAACATTTGTTTGGGTATTCTGTGATCTTCCATTCGATGAACATGTTGCATCCATCTTGACTTATAGTCAGAAATTTTGTTTTCTAAAGATTCCATGTGTAATTCTTCTAAGATGTCTTCATTTTTTTGTGATCTAGTAGTGTGCATCCTGCAGTCCTGCGAAGATATCTCATTTCAGCAGATCTAAGTCTCTGTATATCCTTCTGTTTCAATAGTTATATTCATAGACTTTTAAATATCCCTCTTTCACCCTTGGAATATAATAATGAATTGAATATTATTAAACAATTGGCTGTTATTAATGGCTACAACCCTGAAATTATAGAAGGTTTAATTAAGAAGGTTTATTACAAAAAGCAATTAACAAAGTTTTTCCTTTACCCAAAGAAAACATAAAGAAATATGTCGTAATATTATACATAGGCTCACTTTCAAATAAAATATCTAAACACGTTAAAAAGTTGAACATTAACGTGGCATTTAAAACTAATAAAACTCTACAAAATATAATAAAGAACAAAACCAAAACAAAAAAATAATAATTATCAGGTGTATATAAATTGAAGTGTGGCACATGTGACAATGTCTATATAGGACAAAGTGGTAGACATTTTATCTCTCGGATAAAGGAACACATGAGAGCATATAACAGAAATTTAGAAAATTCAAAATATGCTTACCACCTATTCCAATTTAATCATTGTTTCGATCCAAATTTTGAAATTTTACATATTTGTGATAAGGGTAAGAAGTTAGATCTTTTGGAGGCTGTAGAAATTAATAAATTTAAAAGTAGTAACAAACTGTTAAATTCTGAACTCGATTTGAATGAATTCCCTTTGTTAAATTAAAAAAAAATAAATAAATATTGTTGTATTGTTGTTTAGATCAGTTGGAACACAATCCATATTTTGTTAGCATGTCTGAAGAACGTACAGTGTACCGAAACAGCTGTCACTGAATTATATAATAAATATGAAAATCAAATAAAACTACGTTTTATTTCTATTTAATTAATAAAAGTCGTAAAGATTTATTTGACCAATAATCCCGATTAATGTTAAAAGTAAAATCTGTAATATTAAGAACGGCATATTTTACTATCTTCTAAATATTGTTATCGTATAACAATATTTACACTATTTTTAACTGGAGTAAAATTATAAGAAACTACGTTTATCAGTCACTTTGGTTTTTTTTGCGGATTATGCTATAGAGATTTGAAGTGCTGCAAATTGACAATCTTTCTGCAGATGAGAATGAAGCATTTCATCAAGTTTTCTTCTTGCACTTCGATTGGGATGCTCTCTAAATTGGCGAAGAAAACAGATATTAACTATTTCTTGAGAGTCCTGCTAGTGTTTATCACAGTGTCTTGCACGTATAGTTTTGTTATCTTCTTTAATGATCCAATAAACACTAGAACATAATAGAACACAGTTATAAGCGAATAAAAATAAAAGAAAACATTAAAAAGGCATCTGTGCTATAATTCCAGGAATTACGTAACAAACTAACTGAAAGAAAATTAATGTGTTTCATAATCATTTGGTAAATATGTAGTAGGTACCTCTTTTGAACCAGTTCAATTCGGTGAACTACAACATAAAAATTATTTGTTATTCTAGTGACGAATCTTATGAACGATCAAGTTTTAATAAACAACATTTTCTTGTGATGAAGTCATCTTAAAAACTAACAGACTAAAATTCAGCCAGACTAATAGTGTATGCTACATACAAAAAATGACAAATACCAAGCTAGTGTGAGTATTTTTTTTTTCCCGCGCCATAGCCGAGAGGGTAAGGTAGGATGCCTTGGAGCGAAGCAACGGGAGTTGCGCTGGTTTTTCTCATGGAATTTCGGCCAGTACGGGACCGGTGCAAACCCAGCATCGTGAGTCATTTGGGTAGCTACAAAGGTAGCAGCTCCAGGTTGACAAAACCAGCTGTAACAGCTGGGAGACTCAACACGCTGATTATATGTCGCCTCTACACTGACTGGATGATTGTCTACATATGTGACGAACACAGGTGGATGTGAGGTCAGCATTCGGCTGGTAAACCAAGGACCTTCTAGGCCTGTCGCACCATGGAATTGGTGTTACAATGAATCATTTTTGTTAACTTTTAAACTAAATACTGATCTGTTTAAATGTGAAACAAAACTAAACATATTATGTGTAAATAGTAAGAGGAACGGAGTTGATTGTTATCTTTATATTGTTAACTAAATATAACTTTGTGTTCTATGTGAGATGATGTAACTAACGATCTGGCACTATCGAATTTAGATTCATGGCCGCGCAAATATAAACTCTCCACATATCCACATCCATAACTATTCCTTTCAGTCAGTCATATGTAATTTTCCTCACACAAATCGTGGTTAATGTTATTCTCCCACCTCATTCTTGGCAATACCTACTGTATCCTCTATTTCTTATTTTCTATATACAGTTTCCAATTCCCTCTTGTATTCCCCTTACGTTCTACAAATCATGCCCTTTGCAATTGATGAGATTTAACTGTTCGTAATACATCGGCTTCCGACGAAGGTCATTTAGCTCTCTGTTATTAAGTCATCTCCAATCACTTGTCTGTTTGTCTCTCTCTGTTATTAAGTCATCTCCAATCACTTGTCTGTTTGTCTCTCTCTGTTATTAAGTCATCTCCAATCACTTGTCTGTTTGTCTCTCTCTGTTATTAAGTCATCTCCAATCACTTGTCTGTTTGTCTCTCTCTGTTATTAAGTCATCTCCAATCACTTGTCGGTTTGTCTCTCTCTGCTCCAAAATGTTTCATAAAAACTTTATTCTCTAGTACTTGTAACGTTATCTCCTCTCTGAAAGTAAGAGCGTAAGAGAACGTTTTGTATCCATATAATATTATTGGTAGAATAATTGCTGTATGAATTTGCATTTTAATGTTTTTTTAGAGAAGTTACAGTTACGGGTGTCCCTGTAATACGTAGAGATTATCACCTGCGTAGATTCGAGTAAAGAAAGAAAAACATAGAAATTACGTGAGAGGTATGTCAAGTAATATTTATTTATTATTATTGGACACATATAGATCCTATTTCCCCTGCAGGTATATTTGGTTATAATTTGTGTCAAAGTTGGGGTACTTTATATAATTTGATATAAATCTAAGGTTTTTTATTATTCTTATTTAAGAACACTACTTTCTGCAACTATCCACAAGATATAGCCATCACAGTTGTTGGTGAATCTTAAGGAATCATCTTTACAGAACGTCTAATTCACACGTCTACAACTGCTTGTGTACTTCATTATCTCAATGTATTGTTATATTGACATGCACTTGTTTTCATATCTCAGTATTTTCGTTGTAGCAGTATGTTTTTTCTTCAAGCAGCCTCAAGTTGGAAGAAGATTAATAAAATATTTAAAAACTGATATATATATATATATATATGTGTGTGTGTGTGTAATTAACTACCTATGGATTCGATAGTGTCAGTGAGTTAGTTAAATATTTACTCAAGGAAGTATCAAACCAAGCTTCCGTCCTGGGCTAACATCTGAATATCGGAACTGCCATCAGTATCACAATGTCTACCACAGTATTGAGATTACGTAGAAAATAGTACTTTGTAAATTGTTTTCCTTCTTTGTTTCCGGATGGTCAGCAATTTGTTTTTCTTGTTTTCATCTTCGATGTACCTAAGCTTCAGTTGAAAACAAAGCTTATATAAAAAATGAGATGTTCACTTTTGCGCCTAGCAGTATAATATTTTATTTTAATACATTTTTGGGTCACCTGTGTAGTCTCTGCCTCATATGCAGCGGACTCGGATTCAATGTCCGATCGTGACAAGTTTCCTGGTGAGAATATATTGGGGTCTTTCCTCACCTGTAAGATAAATCGCCGAGGGGAAGAATTTTACAGGACGTAGCAGAGAGGGAGGACTTTGAAATTATTGGACCTGACACGCCAACCTATTTGCCAAGTACACTAGTGGGAATCCCCGATGTGTTAGATGAGTTGATGGTAAAAATAAATGTGGCGGTGGAGTCCTTGGAAACTAGGGACGAATTGAATTCTGACCACTCCCCCGTGGAATTAATTTTAAATTTTAACGTAGAAAAGATCCAGGGCCTCGGTTACTAATTGGGGTGCGTCCACAGAGAATATGAAAGATTGTATTTTCCCGTATAACCGGGGAAATGAATCAACTGAGGGCCTGGATCTGGAAATAGATATTTTAACTAATACAATTGTAAACAAGTTTAGAGGAGTGACTACTGTAGATGTTAGTAGTCACACCACGGGGAATCTGCCGGAAGTGGAGGCACTTGTCCGGCAGAAAAGAGTGGTCAGAAGACACTGGCAAAGATACCGTAGGAGAGAGGATAAGATTCTTTTAAATAATCTGACTAATCACATTCACGATATTTTAAGAAATTTTAAGATAAGGAAATCTAACGCAGATCTGGAACAGGCTGAGAGATCAAATAATATTTGGCCCATTTTGAAAAAATTAAAAAGTAACGTAATTAATAACAAACCTATTCATGGACCAAATGGTCTAAAATATAAAGCAGCTGACAAGGTAAATACTATTGCTGACACCCTAGAAGATGGGTTTAGACCCCATCTCCAGGATCAATGTGACGATGACTGGATAGATGGGGTGGAATCGGAGGCGGAGCGGATCTCTGAGAGAGCTCCCCTACAGAGGTTGCGGTTGGCCTCCCTCGCTGAGGTTAAGAAAATTATTAAGACGCTTCCTAAGAAAAAAGCTGTTGGTACAGATTATGTATCAAACGAGATGATTCAGCACCTCCCATCTGGGATGGCGCGCTATTTAGTTACTATCTTTAATAGATGTTTAAATTTAAATTATTTTCCTCGTATATGGAAAGAAGCAAAAATCATAACGTTGCCTAAAGAAGGAAAAAATCCTACATTTGTTTCTAATAGAGGACCGATCATTCTGCTAAGCAATCTTGGCAAATTATTTGAAAGAATTGTGCTGGACAGACTGATCGGTATGACTACTGATCTGCGCGTCAACCCACAAGAGCAATTCGGGTTTATGCCGGGTCGTTCCACGACACTGCAACTGGTAAGACTCACGGAATATATAACATCAGGTTTCAATTATAGAGAGAGCACAGTTGCAGTGTTCTTAGATGTCGAGAAAGCCTACGACACGACCTGGCATGAAGGCCTGATATGGAAGATGGATTCAATGGGCTTTTCGGATGGGATGGTGGGAATCATCTCGTCCTTTTTAACGGATAGGAGTTTCGTTGTCAGCGAGGGGGGTGCTACCTCTGATAGACGACCTGGAGTGCCTCAGGGATCCGTAATATTACCATTGATATAATATTTACACCGCCGACGTTCCTGGGAGGACACATACGCAACTAGCCCTGTATGCCGATGATATTGTGATATATAGTAAAGACATATCCTTAATTAGGTGTAGTAGAAAGGTGCAGAGAGGCCTACGAGATATTGAGCGGTGGGCTGATAAATGCAGAATCAAAATTGGTAAAGAGAAGAATCACGGAACAATTTTTACGCAACGACCTAATATTAATGGTGCAGATATACTAGAACATGACGGAACTCTAATCAGATACCAGCCAACTGTTCAATAACTCGGGGTTATACTAGATCGTCGTCTCACATGGGCTAAACATGTCGAAAAGATTCGAAATAACTTTTATAAACGTTTTTCACAACTCAAGCCCATGTTGAGAGCCCACTCTCTGACACCTGAATCACGTACGTTGGTATACAGGGCTTGTATACGCAGCCAAATGATATATGCATGCCCCGCATGGCTGACCTTATCACAGGATAAGATAAACTTGCTTCAGGTTCTTCAGAACAAGTGTTTACGAAGTGAAGGAGAATATCCAATTAGGACGAGAATCGGCAAAATTCATGAAGATTTAAACGTTGACTTTCTTCAGGAAGTGGTGACTAAATTGGCAAGAAACTTATATCGAAAAGCGACTCTGAGCGAAAATGGTCTTATTAATAGCCTAGGGGCATACAACGAAAAGGAACGGACGAAATATAAAATGCCAAAGTTCTATCTGGCCTAGAAAGTTAGATACTCCTAGGCCTACCACAAATGTATAAATAACTGATTGAACTTAACACTTCCTAAAGAAGAAATCAAGGTGATTACACCGGTATCCTGGAGAACCTGATGCGAGCATACCTCAAGAATTGCCAGTCTCCAGACAACCCTAGAGGATGCCATACGCAGTCTCTGGCGAAACGTCGGGGAACTACAAGCCTCATGACCACGGCCTAGAGCCCGAAAATCATCTTGAAGATCATCATGATGTTTATTTTATCTAGGCTTATCGTCCAAGCTTCCAATGACAATTACATTTCTAAATATCGGCCCTTCTCTATTTCATTAAGTGTGGCATAATTTACCTTCTAAAATTATTTATATATCATATTTTTTTACGTTGCCTAAGTTGGTACTTTTTCTACTCATTTACTTACAACACTGTCCACAAGTTAGGTTCACGGCTGAATTGTTGACGTGTAAAAGATCTTCCGTTCAACTTAGAATCGATTAAATAATGAGCTTATAGACCTGCTCAGTAAATTACAGTCCTTTGTTGTGCCTGCATAAGGATGATAATTACGTCCTATTGGGAAAATAAAAAAAGATATATTTTTTATTTGTATTTATGTTCTTATGAAGAATAAGTGGAACTGTTCTCATGTACGTCTGCCTTTTGTGAACTGTGTTACTTTTAAATACATTTTCAAAATGCTGTAAACTTCAGTTTTAACCTTTGTACGGGGGGAGAGAAAGAACCCTTAACCCACGGTCTGCTAACCATTAGTCCGGGATCGAGTTTTGTTGATGCTGTATTTATTAATGTGATCGTGATGTTCAAAGATGTTATCAGCAAGAAAGCAGCCTGCCTCGGGCCCATGAAAGGCGGCTATTAATTCATCTTTCTTTCCCTGATGAGCATACATACAAATATAGATACTGATTATTAATTGCGTACAGTGAGTGATTTTGTTACAGGATAGTTGGCAATTACTATACTTGAATAATAACAAGGGGCGTAGTATAAAAGATAACCTTTTAATATAAACAAGTTTGATATTAAAACAAAATAATAAATTAATAACAAAAGATGATTCTTGATCACTCAATCAAGCATAGCTTGTAAAAAAATAATTGAATAAATACCATACCACACATAATGCCACAGTCACACACATGTCCGAGCTTTTTAGGAATGCCTTCTTCCGTACATAGCTGGACTAACTCAGAATCGACCTCTTCTCGGTCTTAATCAACTTGTCTATTTATGTAGACCACCATATTAGCTTCCCAACTGCATGGTGAACTAGATTCGGATTCCACTTTTGAATCCGCTTTCAAATAACTAAACGCCACTTGCTAGGCTGATCGAATGATGATGTTCGGTAAGAGTACACTGCCTATAAAGGTTCGCAAATAGGGGGAGATATGCGCTGTAGAGATGCGCGGCAGAAAGGGTGAAAAAGGAAGGGATAGCCACACGGAAAAGAGGACATTGGCATAGTTCACAAATGTTCTGTAGTAGGGAGGAGAACAAAGATACTATACTGAACCGCAAAAAGGCACTTTCGGTTCAATAACTCCCCCTGCGCCCTCCGGGTAAAAAGAAACAGTCCATAAACTTCAAAGTAATGTCCAGTAGAAGAGTCCCACGTTGGGAGGGGCACATCAACACTATCAGATTCCAGCGGTAAACTGCAATACCAATCTTCCATCGTCCCCTAAATCACAATCACCACACTCGCTTTCATGTTGACTATCCAGGCGCTGAAAATCAACTCCAACTGGACTCAGTCGCCATAGTGCAACTCTGCGGTGTTCCAGGTGCTGAACCGGGTGACGATACTATAGTTGGATTGCCGGAACGCAAGCCCGCTCCACCGCTTTCCAGGAATCTGTAGTTTTAGAGCCACCATGTCGGTCAGCTGGACACTCGGGGGTCGGCCGGATCCTCCAAGGGCTCGACTGCCGAACATTCCAGGCTGCGTAGTAATGCCAATGTTAAGGAAAGGTAAACTGAAACAAAAAACAGGCGAAGACAGGAAAACGGAACCACAGACATACTAGTTTAACATGTACCATAATACAAACATGCTTGGATTTACTCCATAGCATTACATAGTTTAACTTGACTGACATGTTGTTTTAAAACGTGTCCATCGACGTTTTCTAACTCGAGGGTAACTGGTGTCAGAAAGCGTTTCACAATGTAAGGTTCAGACCATTGAAACATAAGCTTTCCCATACGTTGCTCCCCACGATTACTGAGTGGATAAAGGCGATAACGTACTCGATCGCCAACTTTATAAGAGACGTCCTTCCTATCCTTATTATACCTATTAGCTACGTTCTCTTTAGCGGACCGCCTTAAGATTCTTGAATGCTTCCTCCCATTTCTGAACTTTGTTAGCTTGTTTCAAATCACTTAAGTCAGCATCCGTAATGCGCCAATTTAATTCCAAGGGATGCATAATACGTCTACCCAAAAACAATTCAGCAGGGGTAGTTTTTGTTGATTCATGGACTGCATCATTACAACCCAAAGCAAACAACGGCAAATGTTGATCCCAAACATTTTGCTTAACATTATGAAAAATGGTGAGACCTGTTTTCAACGAGCGAAAAAACCTCTCACAAAGGTTAGGCTTTGGATAATAGGGAGAAATAGTAATATGATGGACACCCCAATCAAAACACATGTTCTTAAACATATGAGAAGTAAAAGCTTTTGCATTATCCGAAACAATGGATTCAGGCACACCAAAGTTCGGAAAGAAGTTTCTAGTGAAGAATTCTACGACAGCACTATATTTCAAGGATCTCACGGGATGAAGCACGACGTATTTAGAGAACCCGTCGACAACTGCTAGAACCCCAACATTTCCTCGTTTAGAGCGAACTAAGGGACCAAAGAAATCAATAAAGAGTCTTTGCATGGAAAGCTGTGGAGGGCTCCGCTGAATGAAGACCTACTTTAGTATTAGAAGCGGGCTTAGCTCGCTGACAATCAACGCAATTCAAAATATATTTACGCACCTCATCACCCATATGAGGCCAGTAAAATTGTCTATTGAGCTTTTCCATAGTCTTGGCAATGCCCAAGTGCATGCTCAAATGAGAATCATGATAATACTTAAGTAAGACAGGCCGCAATACTACGGGAACCAACACACGATTCTTCGGACCTTTCCGAGGATTATACACTAATAGACCTCTATGTAAAGAAAAATCTGGACTATTAGTGCCCGCTCTAACTTGAGCATATAATCTCTTACAATCATTATCTTCTTGTTGATGCAACTTGAGATCTTTAAATGATGCGGGAAAGTTCGATAGAAGATTGACTTGAGGGTGTTCCGGAACCTCATCTTCATGGAACAGTCGCGATAAGCCATCCGCTACCGCGTTATCAGATCCTCTAACATGGACTACTTCAAAATTGAAAGCGGAAAGACGCACAACCCACCTACCAATTCTGCCCAAAGTACTACTGTTTTTACATAACCAAGAAACTGCTTGATTATCAGAATGAACCACAAAACGATTACTTACTTACTTACTTACTCACTGGCACTATCGAACCCGTAGGTTCATGGCCGCACGGACATAAGCTCTCCATACATCCCTATCCTGAGCTAATGCTTTCCAATCATTCCCTGTATAATCTACTTCCCTCAAATCATAGTTAATGTTGTTCTCCCACCTCATTCTTGGTCTACCAACTGGGCGTTTTCCTTCTGGCTTTCCTACAAGAAGTTTCCATGCACGTCTTTCATTCCCCATACGCACAACATGTCCTGCCCATCGCAGTCTACGGGACTTAACTGTTCTTATTATATCTGGCTTCCTATAAAGACCATGTAGTTCATTGTTATGTAGTCTTCTCCATTCACCTGTCTGTTCATCTCTCTTTGGTCCAAAAATTTTCCTAAGAACTTTATTCTCAAATACTCGTAATCTCCTTTCCTCCCTTAAAGTCAGAGTCCATGTTTCGCACCCATATAATATAACTGGTAGAATAATAGTTTTATATATTTTCAGCTTAACGTTTTTCGAAAGGAGTTGGGACATCAAAAGTCTCTGCAATGCATAATAGCATGCATTTCCAGAATTGAGCCTATGTTTAATTTCTTTGTGCATCTCATTCCTATTTGTGATTATTGTTCCTAGGTATTTGAATTCAGCCAATTCCTCAAAATTTCCCTCATTTGTCATTAGCTGTCCATTTTCCATTATATAATGTATTTCTACGTGTGACCATATATTTAGTTTTACTGATATTTACTTCCAGTCCTAATTTCTTAGTGTTACTCAATAGTGTGTGTGTGTTGGCCTTTAGTATCTCCTCGCTATCGGCCAGTAGTACTACATCATCAGCATAAACTAACAGCTTATTAATACCATTCAGTTGTAAGCCTTCCTCATTCTCTAAAGCTTTAATGGCATGCTCTAGTACAAAATTAAATAGTAGAGGAGATAGTGCATCTCCTTGCTTCAACCCATTCTGGATTTCAAAAGTGTCTGAAAACTGTTTGCCTACACGCACCCTACTCGTTGAGCCCTTTAGACACATTCGTATAAGTCTAACTAACTTTTTAGGAATTCCGAACTCCAGCAGCCACAAAACGATTATGTTCCAAAAAGGTACGGAATTTTTCACAACCGAAAACAATAGCCAAAATTTCTCTCTCATAAATGCTATACTTAATCTCGGCCTCATTCAAAGTGCGGCTAGCATATCCCACTGGTGCTAAATTGCCGTCGATTTCTTGATTAAGAACCGCACCTAACGCCCTATCACTGGCGTCACACTGAAGAACAAATTTTTTATTGAAGTCGGGAACTTGTAAAGTGGGAGCTTACAAAGGGCTAATTTAAGACTTTGAAAAGAAGCTTCGCATTCTTGATTCCATAAGAATTTAGTTTTCTTTTTCTTTAAGTTATTCAAAGGAATGGCAATCTGAGAGAAGTTAGGAATAAACCTGGCATAAAAGCCCACCATTCCCATGAAACTTCTAACGCCTTTTAGATTCTTAGGTGTAGGAAGATTTTTGATGGCTTCAACTCTCTCCGGGTTCACTTGGATACCATCAGCTGATAACAAATGGCCCAAAAACTTTATTTTAGAACAACCTAAAGTGATCTTTTCAGGATTAACAGTAAATCCTTTATTATTTAACCTTTCAAAGACTTCTCTCAAGTGAGTAAGATGTTGCCGCATATCAGAAGAATACCCGATGAGATCATCACAATACTGAAAAACATACTTGTATTTCAAGTCTCCAAATAATTTGTCTAATTCACGACTCAATACTTGACTACCTACACTCAAACCCATAGGCAACATATTAAATTCGTAAAGGCCGTTAGGGGTAACGAAAGCCGTGTATTTTCTGCTGGATGGAGTTAACGGTATTTGAAAAAAGGCGGAATGCAAATCAATTACGGAAAACACTTTGGCTCCATGAAATATTTGGAAAGCTGCTTCCAAAGTAGGCAATGGGAAACAATCAAACACTACTTTATTATTAAGTTTCCTATAATCGATAACCAACCTATGGCCTCCACTAGGTTTTGGAACAAGAAAAGCTGGGCTCGCGTAACTAGAACGACTTGGCCTAATAACCCCTTGTTGCATAAGCTTATGAATTTCGCTTTGTAACAATTGCAACTTAGGTGGAGAAAATTGAAAAGTGGAGACCGAACAGGGATATTATCCAACAATTCTTTTGCTCTTCCTAATTGATTACTAAATAATTCGGGGAATTCTTTCACCAATTTGGCTAATTCTTTATCTTCCTCAAGATTATTGAGAGACATAACGCAACGTTGTTTCGAAGGATTCTTACCACACGCATGCCCGTACATACAAGGATGTACGTAAACGGCAGCGAAACGTCTCGAGCAAATCTAAAATTACAGACTCTGTTCTGAAAATCAATTTTCATGCCGCATATCGACATAAAGTCGTAACCTAGAATAATAGGAACAGGCAACTCTGGGGCCACATAAAACAGCTGGTCCCATGAAAATTTATTTATCTTTAAGTGCAAACGAACCATTTTATCTACAGAGAAGATTTGATTGTTAACTGATTTACATTTCAAAGAAGTCTTCTTCAAAAATTTCTTAGGCAAAGTAGAGACAAAGTCTTCTCGCACAAGAGAAATAGACGCACCACTATCTAACAATCCGTCTATTTTCTGGTGGAAAACTTCCACCGGTAAATGAGGCAAGTTTGCCGTGAAAGATGACGGTCTATTGTTCGCAGAAGGAAATATTCCTTTAGACGTCTGAATTCTTTTCTTATACTTTCCCGAGGATAAAGTCATAACATTAACTTGCGGAGTATCTAAACCCTTAGATCGACACTCTCTAGAAAGATGTCCATAATGCTGACATTTCCAACATTGTAGATTACTTTTCGATTGCCATGAAGAACGATTCGCAGAAGTATTAGATTTACTTAAATTATCAGACTTACTTTTTTCACTGAAGTTCCTCTGTCTTTCGGCAATCTCGAAATCCGCCACTTTCCTAGCCAAGACACACATTTCGGCTACATTTTGAGGTTTCGTAGCAAAAACCAAATGCTGTCTGGTGGCCGGGGACATATTTTGTAGAATAATGTCAATTAACTTTTCTTCCGAAAATAGAGGGTTCAATACAAGTGAAGCTCCTTGAATATTGGAGATAAACTCCAGCAAAGATTCTTTAGAAAGTTGGAATCGTCGTGACACAAATTTAATCCAATAGTCCTCTAATAATCTAGGAGGCAACAACGAACATTTCACATATTCTAAACTCTCCATCCAAGAAAATCTCAATTCAACGACTTCACTCAAACCTTCAATAGTATTCCTCCAATGCAACTCAAAATCGAGTTTACAAAATACTCATCGGGAACCAATTTCAATTCGAAGATCGAGTTAAGTTTAATAAGGAAGACAACTAGCAATTCCTTATCATCACCATCGCAGGGATCAACTTTTCTAATTAACTCTCGAAAAATTCGCTGATTATTTTCCTCCGTATAAGAAGAAAGGTTGGGGACTGTTCCACTAGAAAAATCCTTGATGGAGCTAAGTCTACGATCACTTATATTCTTGTTCTGTTCTGCAGAATAATCCTCCTGAATTGCGCTGTCTACAATAAACTTACGCTTTATTAATGTTTGTTCAGCCGGGGAGAGAGAATTCATATGAATTTTAAGTCGCTGACGCAGTATATTTACATCGCCTTCAACCTCAATACCTAGTAAGCTTAACTCTCGGACGAGATTATCTTTAGATATTACATCTATCCAACTAGGCATGTTTACAAAGTACAATAAACAAAGATGTAAACAACTATAGGCGAACGTAGTTTAGTATGCATAAATCACTCTCTGTTTGCGTATAAAGAAAGATAAGTCAATATCATTTACGTAACATAATACAAACGCGTAACGTAATGCTTTTCAATGACTTTAACATAAATACCCAGTATCGAAAACAAGTAAATATCCGCAGGGTAATATCTCTGAAAAATGGTTCGATTTTCTAATTCTCAACTTCATTTAGGACCATACAGAGTTTATACCCTAGTCTTGGTACTTGAAACCAAAACTCCGAAACTTGAATAGAAAATTTTAAATCGATACTACTAGAACCACAGTTAATAAAATACAGCATATCTTTCAAAAATGAAAGATACAAAACCATACGCTCTAGCTACCATTTGTACGGGGGGAGAGAAAGAACCCTTAACCCACGGTCTGCTAACCATTAGTCCGGGATCGAGTTTTGTTGATGCTGTATTTATTAATGTGATCGTGATGTTCAAAGATGTTATCAGCAAGAAAGCAGCCTGCCTCGGGCCCATGAAAGGCGGCTATTAATTCATCTTTCTTTCCCTGATGAGCATACATACAAATATAGATACTGATTATTAATTGCGTACAGTGAGTGATTTTGTTACAGGATAGTGGGCAATTACTATACTTGAATAATAACAAGGGGCGTAGTATAAAAGATAACCTTTTAACATAAACAAGTTTGATATTAAAACAAAATAATAAATTAATAACAAAAGATGATTCTTGATCACTCAATCAAGCATAGGTTGTAAAAAAAAATAATTGAATAAATACCATACCACACATAATGCCACAGTCACACACATGTCCGAGCTTTTTAGGAATGCCTTCTTCCGTACATAGCTGGACTAACTCAGAATCGACCTCTTCTCGGTCTTAATCAACTTGTCTATATATGTAGACCACCATATTAGCTTCCCAACTGCATGGTGAACTAGATTCGGATTCCTCTTTTGAATCCGCTTTCAAATAACTAAACGCCACTTGCTAGGCTGATCGAATGATGATGTTCGGTAAGAGTACACTGCCTATAAAGGTTCGCAAATAGGGGGGATATGCGCTGTAGAGATGCGCGGCAGAATGGGTGAAAAAGGAAGGGATAGCCACACGGAAAAGAGGACATTGGCATAGTTCACAAATGTTCTGTAGTAGGGAGGAGAACAAAGATACTATACTGAACCGCAAAAAGGCACTTTCGGTTCACCTTAATTATAAAAATAACTCATCCTATTCTTGTTTTTTATCATTTTGTCCATTGTTAGTTGTATTACTTTTAAACAGCTTAGTTTTAACCTGTCTCCTTGTAGGCGCACGACCTCACGGAGCACACACACAAGGGCCTCCCTCAATAAGGGATCCGAGACAACACACACACACACACACACACATTCACACTAAACCTGGTGAATATGATAATTATCAGACGATGTTCAGGAACTGTTTGTGCCTTAAAGTTTCCTGATATTTGAGGAAAACCCTGAAAAAACAATTACCCTGGAATCTTGTCCCGACAGGGGATCGAACCCTACTCCACAGCGACGCTACCTGAGATCGCATTTTCATTATAAATATATAGTTTCAACAGAAATTACCATATGCCATGTAAATAAGTTAAAACATGTAAATAATGTAAAAATACAAAATATATTTTAATTAAAAATATTCAAATAAGCACATAAGCCGTCATCATCTGAATTAAATTTATGTTTCAGAAACTTGGTCACGTAGCTAACTGTGTGGTTAACATAGTTTTTTCAAACAAACACGCAGATTATTTAACCTTTTTCTAGAATTGATTTGAGGTCAATCGAAATACAATTTTAAAATATATTATTTTATAACCGGTAAGACATATTAATACACTTTTATATTTGCTTTATTTGGATGTTTCAGAAGTTAGATTGGATTCAGCATTTACAATTTTAAGCCTGTTTATTTGACTAATAAATAAGAAACGTAGGTCTATACACGGGCAATGAATACAGCACGTTTCCTATAGTCGACTTTATTTATTTAATTCAAGAATTATTGCGCACGCTGTAGTATAGATCATATGCAGTCTTCTCTATTCGCCTGTCTGTTCATCTCTCTTTAGTCCAAGTTTGTCCTAAGAACTTTAATGTCAAATACTCGTAATCTGTCCTCGTCTCTTAAAGTAAAAGTCCAACTGAGAGAATAACAGTTTTATATATTTTTCAAGAGAAGTTGGGACGACAAGAGTTCATCAAATTCAAAATATAATTCATTTCTACAATTGAACCTGTGTTTAATTTATTTGTGCTCCTCATTCGTTTTTGTAATTATTGTTCTTGGTTATTTCACTTATTCAAAATTCTCCTCATTTTTCAGCAACTGTCCATTTACTTTTTATAAAATTCTATCCATATTTTTATAACCATATACGCCTTTTTTTGTATTTTCAAGATAAGATTTATAGAAAGTGTGTACTATAAAGAGAACAATAAAATACTAAATGACGACAAAAGACGTACGAATATAGAGAAAATTTGAAACTACCTGAAATAAACGACATCTAAACTTCTTGTTAGCCCACTGTTGTTGTGCTCAATTTCACTTTTCAAACAAAACTTTTGATACCCTTTAAGAACTTAGATAAACAGTAACTCTATGCGTAGCGCGTGGGAAGAGACAATGCGACTCGATCACAGATAACAAAAATGTAAACTCTTCGATGCTAAATGACAGTATCGTTGTGTTTTGTTATCGAGGAGTCCATTTGTGTTTATTCATCACATCTCCCTTCACTGATCAGCTGAGCAGACACACGTCTAAAACAAAAGCAAGTTTTATTTATATTGAAACAAGCTGTTGGTATGATGACGTAGTAGGTGATAGATATTCTATTGAGTATCATAAGAAATTGAGACATGAAGTAAACATTAAAACTAAATATACGTTTACACGTGGAAATGCATTATAGGCTGTAGTGGAAATTGAGGGCGAATGGAAGTTAGGATATTCTGAAGAAGTGGCTGAATTCAGGGGCAGCTAGGAACAATAATATTACAAACAGGAACGAGGTGCAGAAACAGATTGAACATAGCATCAATTCTGGATATTCATGCTATTATGCATTACAGGGACTCTTGTCGTCCCAACTTCTTTCAAAAAACGATAATTAAAATATATATAATTTTCTTCTTCCAGTTATATTGTATGAATGCGACATATGAACTCTTACTTTAAGAAAAAATTATGAATATTTGAGAAAAAAGGATCAAAGAAACAGGAATAGACAAGTGAATGCAGAAGTGTACATGATATCTATAGGAAGGCAGATACAGGCCTTAGTCTCGAAGATTACGGTGGAGAGGACATGTGGCACAAATGGGAAGTAAAAAGGGGCATGGAAACTCTTACAGAAAAACAGCCATTAGGTAGACTAAGAACGACATTAACAATGATATGAGGGAGGTAAATTATACAGGGGATGATCGGAAAACTTTAGATCACAATAGAGATTTGTGGAGAGCTTATTTCCGCGCGGCCATAAAAATCATACAGATCGCTGTTATGCATATTTTCCATTCAGCTGTCTGTTCTCCTTTCTTTGGCCCAGATATTTTCCTAAGAACTTTATTCTCAAATACTCGTAATCTTTTCTTCTATTCTGATTTCCTCCACGTCTGTCTTCCTATCCGTGATGAGTGATGATTTATTTATTTAATTATTTTATCCTGGTGGAGTTAAGACCCTGTTGCACTCACCAGGAATTAACTCTGTTATTAAACACTAAATTATAACGTGACCATTAACGCAATATCTAAAACAGTAATAAAATGTACACAAGCGTGATTAATTGAATTGTTCGGTAGTCAGTTCTTATCTAATGTGCATCTAAATAATACAAATAATTAGATATAATTCTGGATTTCAAAAGTGTCTGAAAAGTGTTTGCCTACACGCACCCTACTCGTTGAGCCATTTAGACACATTCGTATAAGTCTAACTAACTTTTTAGGAATTCCAAACTCCAGCAGGATACTATATAACTTCTCCCTCTTAATTGAATCATATGCTTTTTTGAAGTCTACATAGAGTTGATGTACAGTACCATTATATTCCCATTTCTTTTCTACAATCTGTCTTATGCTGAAAATCTGATCTGTTGTAGACCTATTTCTTCTAAATGCACATTGATGATCTCCTAGAATGTCATCAATATAGGGAATAAGTCTGCTTACTAATATATTTGTTAGAACTTGGTACGAAGTTGAAAGTAATGAGATGCCCCTGTAGTTTTTGCAATCAGTTTTATCTCCTTTCTTATAAATTGGTACGATAATTGATTCCTTCCATTCATCTGGAAGAGCTTCTTTTTCCCAAATCATACTAAGCAACCAGCGTATCTTGTCCATCAATTTTTCTCCCCCTGATTTTATCAGTTCTGCCGGGATCTCATCTGAACCTGATGCTTTATACATCTTCAATTTTTCAATTGCCATTTCAACCTCTAATGCACTTGGCTCTGCGACTAGCATTTCTGCTGTCTGTAAGAAAATGCTAGTCGCAGAGCCAAGTGCATTAGAGGTTGAAATGGCAATTGAAAAATTGAAGATGTATAAAGCATCAGGTTCAGATGAGATCCCAGCAGAACTGATAAAATCAGGGTGAGAAAAATTGATGGACAAGATACGCTGGTTGCTTAGTATGATTTGGGAAAAAGAAGCTCTTGCAGATGAATGGAAGGAATCAATTATCGTACCAATTTATAAGAAAGGAGATAAAACTGATTGCAACAACTACAGGGGCATCTCATTACTTTCAACTTCGTACAAAATTCTAACAAATATATTAGTAAGCAGATTTACTCCCTATATTGATGACATTGTAGGAGATCATCAATGTGCATTTAGAAGAAACATGTCTACAACAGATCAGATTTTTAGTATAAGACAGCATTTTAGAAAAGAAAGGGGCCCCAATATAATGGTACTGTACATCAAACTATATGGTAGACTTCAAAAAAGCATATGATTCAGTTAATAGGGAGGAAGGTATATAGTAACCTGCTGGAGTTCGGAATTCTTAAAAAGTTAGTTAGACTTGTACGAATGTGTCTAAATGGCTCAACGAGTAGGGTGCGTGTAGGCAAACAGTTTTCAGACACTTTTGAAATCCAGAATGGGTTGAAGCAAGGAGATGCACTATCTCCTCTACTATTTAATTTTGTACTAGAGCATGCCATTAAATCTTTAGAGAATGAGGAAGGCTTACAACTCAATGGTATTAATAAGCTGTTAGTTTATGCTGATGATGTAGTACTACTGGCCGATGGCGAGGAGATACTAAGGGCCAACACGCACACACTATTGAGTAACACTAAGAAATTGGGACTGGAAGTGAATATCAGTAAAACTAAATATATGGTCACACGTAGAAATACATTATATAATGGAAATGGACAGCTAATGACAAATGAGGGAAATTTTGAGGAATTGGCTGAATTCAAATACCTAGGAACAATAATCACAAATAGGAATGAGATGCACAAAGAAATTAAACATAGGCTCAATTCTGGAAACGCATGCTATTATGCATTGCAGAGACTTTTGATGTCCCAACTCCTTTCAAAAAACGTTAAGCTGAAAATATATAAAACTATTGTTCTACCAGTTATATTATATGGGTGCGAAACATGGACTCTTACTTTAAGGGAGGAAAGGAGATTACGAGTATTTGAGAATAAAGTTCTTAGGAAAATTTTTGGACCAAAGAGAGATGAACAGACAGGTGAATGGAGAAGACTACATAACAATGAACTACATGGTCTTTATAGGAAGCCAGATATAATAAGAACAGTTAAGTCCCGTAGACTGCGATGGGCAGGACATGTTGCGCGTATGGGGAATGAAAGACGTGCATGGAAACTTCTTGTAGGAAAGCCAGAAGGAAAACGCCCAGTTGGTAGACCAAAAATGAGGTGGGAGAACAACATTAACTATGATTTGAGGGAAGTAGATTATACAGGGAATGATTGGAAAGCATTAGCTCAGGATAGGGATGTATGGAGAGCTTATGTCCGTGCGGCCATGAACCTACGGGTTCGATAGTGCCAGTGAGTAAGTAAGTAAGTAAGTAAGTAAGTAAAGTAATAATTTGTCGTTTATACAGTATTTAAAACACCAATTGTAATATATATAGAGGAATGTAATATATATAACTAATTGTAGCATAAACAGTCATTATAATGTATGACTATTATATTCTAACACCCTTTATTGACCTAATTAATCTCTTATTAAATATGCTGAAGAATGCCTTTTTAAAGAATTATGTCATAATAATTGAATATGTATTACAATTGTAGTTATTTGGTATAGTTATACGGAAGTGTTACACAGTGAGTGGCCACACATAGTTATCGCTTAGCTATTAAAAGATCAGAGGTTGGAAACATTCAAAATAATGAAGACTTTCCAGAAGGGGAGGACTTAGTTACATAATATTATACACTCGAAATTGTGTCACACGTCCCTAACAAGTACCTCATCTTACACACGAAGATGGGCGTAACTAAACTATAGCGTCCTTTTGCACACCACTAAGGGCGTTGTCACTCAAATTGTATAAATATGTAAACTTACAATTATAGACAGACAGATTATTATTTTCATCGGTATAACCGATAAGCTGTCTCATTTATTCATCATTAAAGTCTGTTATTATTGTCTACACTCTCAGCTGAGTTTCTTCGTAGTTAGGTTTAACCCTGTCTACCAACTACATCTCCGAAAATTACCTGGTCCTGATTCCTCTATTCTATCTTAAATTATAAATTCTACTAGAACTTCAAGAAGATCTTCACCTCCTGAAAACAACACTTACTTTCTTTTAATTCAGATTTATAGTATAATTAATCACTTTTAATTATAGAAGGAATCGACCAACTATTACACAACACCAAATATTTGTGAATATTAATTAAAAGTTTATAAAATAAATAATATTATTATTAAATTGTTGAAAGAATACTATCAGTGGAGGTGCATAAGTTAGTTTGTTTTTGAACAATTGTTGAGTTATACAGTCTGTGACATAGAGCGGGGCATGTTCAGTCAATAATACACAGTGCGATGACGTGCTGATGGGACCGAGTGTGTAATGACCACTTGTTTACATTTGTTCTCGTGAGTTAAATTAAAGTAAGCAGAGGCCAATTAATTCAAAGAAACAGCAGAAATTCGTAAAGTAATAAACAAAACTAATGCCTAAACAGTGTTCCATTAATTAACACTAAGAAATTTGGAAATTTTGGGTTAAAAGTAAATATCAGTAAAATTAACTCTATGATCGCACACCAATACATTATATAGGTCCTAATTGAAATGGACAGTTAATGACAAATAATAGAAACTTTGAAGAAGTGGCTGAATTCAAATACCAAGTGACAATTATTATAAAAAAGAAAGAGATACACACAGAAATTACACAGGCTATTGGCTTAAATCTCAAAATGCATTCTATTATGCATACAGTGACTCTGGTAGTCCTATTTTCTTTCAAAAAAGGTTAAACTGAAAATATATAAAACTGGGTTATTCTCCCAGTTCTATTATAGAGTAATTCCATATCTGACTGACTGACATTTACAATACACTTTTGCTGCAAAATGCTTGCATAAATATTGCATTTGGTTGAAATTAGAGGTGTTATATACATGATATGATAGAGGAAAAGTGCCTGACTAAGATTGTACATAAATATACAATTTCTGAAGAAAAACAATATTATTTATTATCTATCAAAGTATGTGTGACTGACTGACATAAATGTCAACTCATCATGCAGCTTAACATGTTCATCTAGAGAGTTCTCTGAAATGTGATTCTTAATTCAATTTTCCAAAATACCATTAGGAGGGCACGTTTCAAGTTATATTTTAAATCAAAAATTAAACCTAAATCACAATTAATACCCAAGTTATGACCTAATATGTGATGTGTGACTGACTGACATTATTTTGTGACCGACTGACATTTCTGATTAATTTAGAAATTCAAAATGCTAATATTATACAAATGTAACAAAATACTATGAAACTAGATAAACAGCTTCGATAACAGAAATTAATAAAGAACTGCAAATACGTTATCAATTCTACGAAAATTATTAAATTTAATTTTGCTGTAAAATAAATGTTAATTTAAATCAATAATGTAATTAAATTAACTGGCTTACCATGTAGGCCTACCATTTTAAATTATATAAAATAACTAAACTATTAAATACTTCTCTCTATCTATCTTCGGGTTTTTACAGCTGCTGCCGACTTCCCGTGCCAAACCTCCAAAGCCTACGGTTTTGGGCATCTTCGATGCTTAGCCCTCTAGCTTGCATTACTATCTTCATGTTCTCCTTCCATGTTAACCTTGGTCTTCCTCTTTCCTTCTTTCTGTTCGGATGCCATTCATATAGTTGCTTCGGCCATCGCTCATCTTCCATTCTTAAAACATGTCCTAACCACTTTAATTCCTTCTCCTCAATTCTTTCAATTATGCTTTCTTCTGCTTCCATTATGTTTCTAATTTCCTTATTTGTGACATGTTCTAATTTAGACTTTCTGGCACTTCTTCGTAAATAATCCATTTCTAGAGCTACTAGTCTATTCTTGTAGTACTTATTGATTGTCCATACCTCACTTCCGTACATTGCAACAGATTCCACCAATGTTTTACCAATATATTTTTTGTGTCTTTCCAAATATGCTTATCCCACCATATGGAATTTAATGATGATATTATTTTGCTACTCAATTCAATTCTATGTTTTATGTTCTCTTTGCCTATCCCTTCGATGTTATCCATAATCATTCCCAAATATTTAGATTGTTTCACTTGCTTTATTTGGATTACTTCTTCCAATATTAAATTTTCTCTTTCATTGCTATTTATTGCCAGATATTTTGTTTTTTGTAAATTTACTGTGAGACCCCATGATTCATATGTGTTTTTCAACATTTTTATCATGAATTCCATATCAAATTTGTCTTGCGCTAAAACCAGTTGATCGTCGGCAAATTGTAATGTCAGCAAAAATCTGTTGCCTATTGGGATCCCCATACCTTTGCAGCTTTGTTTCCATTTCGTTAATATAAATTCTACATAAATATTAAATAAAATTGGTGATAGACTGCACCCTTGTTTCAATCCCTTTGAGGTTTTTATAGGATTAGACATTATATTTCCAATTTTAACATAAGCGGAGTTATCTTCATAGATTTGTTTAATAATGTCTATTAGGTTTCTGTCAATATTGTATTTCTCCAATACTTCCCATATTTTGTTCCTCGGAATTGAGTCATTAGCTTTCTCTAAATCTATCATTGTCAAATGGGTTTCTTCTCCAACTGCAGTCCGTTTTTCAATTAACTGTTGTATTGCAAATATATTGTCAACACATGACCTTCCTAGTCTGAATCCATTTTGATCTTCTCCTAATTTGTCTGTAATATCTTTTTGTAACTTTGTTTTTAATAACTTCGTAAATATTCTATATAATGTGTTATTTATACTTAGTCCTCTGTAGTTTTTTGCGTCTCTTCTATCGCCCTTCTTGTATATTGGTACAATGTAGCTTATTTTCCATTCATTAGGAAACTTCTGTATTGCAATGGACTTATAAAACAAGTCCCTCAATCCAGCTATTAAATTTTTGGGCCATATTTAATTAACTCATTGGGTATGAAATACTTAATAACAAAATGCCTTCTCTGTTGTTAAATATACCTACTAAAATTGCATGCATGTGTGTGTATAATATATATATATACGTATTTAGGCCTATATAGTAACTGTCCACCACTGTGATCTCGAGGTAGCATGCTGCCTTGTGACGCAGCGGGCCCGGGTTCGATCCCGGTCGGGACAGTTTTTCTGGGTGAGGTTTTTATCGTGGTTTTACCTCCCTGTAAGACAAATGTCAGGAAAACGTTAAGTCCCAAACGGTCCCCGAAATCATATGGCTATAATCATTATATCATCATCATCATCGTCATCCTTCACCGGTGTGGAAAGCAACGGGAAGCTATCACACCTACAATTCCCTGGTAAAGCTGCAAAGCATAGCATGAAAATGCTATGATTGCAGTGAAAGACCTGCCCTCGGGCAGAATGCCTATGGATGGTTGGATGGATATAGTAACTGATTACAATATAGTCCGGCGCCATAGCCGAGTGGTTAAGGCAAGAAGCCTTGGCGCAGATCTATGGGACTTGCGCTGGTTCGAGCCCGCATGGGGAAGATATTTTCTCATTGAATTTCGGCCAGTATGGGACTGATGCCCACCCAGCAACGTGAGGTATTTGGGTAGCTACAATATGTAACGACTCCAAGTTGATAAGACCAAATATAACGGCTAAGGGACCCGACATGCTGACCACATATCACATCTACACTGGCTTATGATCGTCTACCTTTGTGATTATAACACATGTGGACGTGAGGCTAGTAGTAGGTTGGTAGACCAAGGGCCTTCTAGGTCTTTCGCGCTTGGAGTGAAGTTTATTACAGTTTACCTGATGTAAGATTTAATATTTTTGATTTATAGATTGAACCACTGAATAAAAAATTTAAGACTTGCAGAATCTATACACATTCTTAATAAGTTACTTATTTATCAGAGTGCATGTACTTTCAAAACAAATTATCGTAAGTCGCATTAGTAAGCTGTAGTTAGTAAACAATTCCTGACGCAGTGAATTCTAATTTTAAACAACCATAAAAACATAACTCTAATTAGCCCGAGTTCTGATGACTCACATCATAACATCGGTGTATATGAGATCATTTCTCTCTCTAGTCTTCGCCGCTAACCTGACCAGACTTGACCCATTAATAAAAATAATGTTTCCTGTTACGCATGAAGTCTCACGCCGTAACTGAATGGTTTGAGTCAAGATGTCTCAATAGAGAGCACTGATTCGAGTCCCCATGAGAGAAGAAATTTTCTCATGGAATTTCGACTACAATGGGATTGGTGCCCGCCCAGAATCATGGAGAATTTGGGCAGCTAAAATATTTAGAGGTAGCGGTCGAGAAAACCAGCCATAACTGCTGGAGTATCCGACATGCTGACCACATGTAACCCTATATGTTGATTAGATGATTGTCCACCTCTCTGATTGATATACTTGGATGTGAGATTAGCAGCCAAGGGCTTTCTAGGCCTGTCACGCCATTCAGTTTTTTTAACACACGAACTTATGAATTTGTTGCGCTTATTGTTTGACAGTTGTGCATACTCTATAACATACGGGTCCAACGCTTTCACGTTGTATACGCAATTAGTCTGCGATAGATGCAAGATATTCAAATTGTTTTTCTAAAAAATGATTTCCTTCTTCTATATCATTTTGTGACTCCAGTTATTTGGTTGATTTTACAGCTCACGTTATATAATTCTGCAGCATGTTTGTATATTCTTTCCCGATTTTTCATACATCCGTGCCATCCTTTTTACTTGGCCGCCAATCGCATCCATAGCCCACTTTCCATGGTACAATTCAAAGAAGTTCCATTTTGTTTAAAAATCAAAATATGCAAGTAAGCAGTGTCACATTGCTAAATGTATAGGCCTATTTTTATTACTGGCTGCTCAATCTCAAAATTGTTATCACCTCAAGTTTTGGAAGATATCACTATAGTTCGAAAGGAACACTTTTCTACAGCAAACATCTATAGCCACTTGCTGTGTGTCACATAATCTTACAATAGAACAAAGTATATCTTCTGAACTTCACCTTCCATCTAAACTAGGCAACAGCAGTTAATATTGAGATAGGTCTATGCTCATTTTTCCAATCAACTGCCTGGATTTCATTTTGTTCTTTGTAGGTATAATTTTCTGAGAAATCAGCAAGTATGACCGCTTCGTTTACTGCAACCTTTTTCCTGAATACATTTAAATGCTTTTTATGGAACAGCTGAGCCGAACAGTATAGTAGGTTTCCTAAACCATGTTTGTTAATTCTCAGCGGAGTGCAGCAAGCAACTGACTACCCCATGCGTATTAGCATATATATGATAGGAAAAAGTCAGTCAGTCACGGGACACTAGCGGGAAAAATAATTACTTTACAAGAAAATGTCTTCAATACTCTTTTGTTAGTTGTGTACCGATAACGTAGAATCCAAGAGGAAATTTTATTATATCAATTATCATGTTGTGTAGAGTAATTTTTATACGTTTTCTGTGACTGACTGACCATAGCTTGCAGTTAACAATTATAGGACACATTTAAGGTATATAGAACATTAGAATGCAATTAATAATATTACATTTACGACTTGGAAGGACTAAAGTATGGTTAAACAAAACAGTTTGTAAAATAAAACGAATCAATACGACCAAATCATTAAATAACAAATTGGTAAAATATTGCGTATTTTTACAGGTTTGGAAAATTACAAGTTCTATCACTAATATTAGATTAAAGTAATACAGTCTTCGAACATTATCTTATAAAATCAGAAAATTTGATCCTTTAAGATATATATTACGTCAAAAAAATTATTTCTGCGTCAATTTCAAAATTTTCACCTCGGTATGACATTTTCGTGGAATAGCTCTATATGGATGTGAAACACGGCCACCTACTTTAAGGGAGGAGAAAAGATTACGACTATTTGATAATAAAGTTGTTATAAAATTTTGAACCAAAAAACAGACAGGTGAATGGAGAAAACTATATAATAGTGAGCTACAAGATTTGTTTTTTGAAGCCAGATATAATAACAGTTAAGTATCGTAGACTGCAATAGACAGGACATGTGACACGAATGGAAGCTTCTAGAGGGAAAACTTCCGGTTGGTAGACCAAGAATGAGATGGGAGATTAACATTAACCATGATATGAGAGAATTAGATTATACAAGGTGTGATTATCAGGAGAGGGATGTATGTCAATCGCGGACATGAACCTACGGGTTTGATAGTGCCAGTGTATTAGTTAGTTATACGCTTTGCAGACGAAATTTTCTTCTTCACGATCAAATAAAATTGCGTTTTATTTATATGCTATTCAAAATCTAACGCACATCTTAGATTAGATTAGGTAAACATATTCTCGTGTTTTAAGACACAGCCAACTTGATTGTAGTTCAATGCGTCACCCGTCTCGACTCTACAGTGTTCCTGCTTCCACGCTCACCACTCATGCCACAATGTATTTGGACTAAATCCTCTCTTAGGCCTTATTCTATCCTAAGTTGAGGCACAGGCTCGGAGTCATGAAGGAATACATGAGCGAGACCGCCACAATCACATATGTTAAACACCTGTGGTTTGCTAAACAGACTATTTCACCTAACATGAAATGACATGATGCGGTAAGGAAGAGGAGTGGAGAATGTTGCAGCATGCGCTAGCCATGTGTGTTGCACAGCACGTCTGTTTGATAACAACAAGATCTCTGCAATTACGTTTATATGAGGCAGTTTGTAAATAATACTATTGTTGTTGTTATAAGCAATTTATTGACTGGGAATTGCAAAATGAATAATTGCAGCTTTATGATTGATCTCAAATATAAGCAGTATTCAACTTTTAGAATGTTTTAATTGAGCGGTTCCATGGACTAACGGTTTAAGTGCAAAAACATAGTTTTTAGTAGACTGAAATACGATAATTTTTTTTGTGTGTTCCTATGAAAATCCATTAAACTTTGAAAGTATATAGCATTCCTTAAATACAAAATGAAACAAATTAATGGTCATTATTGAAATATAGGCCCTAATATTTAAAAAATGTTGATAGCGACTTTTTTTAAGTTGTTAATTCACAAGACATCAATAATTGCTTTTTTATTGGAAAATGTTTTGTAAAATAAGAATACAGACACTTTTGTTAACTATCTACTTTAGCGCACAATAATAAAAATGCAAAAATAAACATATCCTTTCGTACTGCACTCTGAAACTAACGTATATATAAAGAAAAAAAACTTTAATTGTTTATAAGTTAAATTAATAAAAATAGTAATATTTATAATAACAATAATAATAATAATAATAATAATAATAATAATAATAATAATAATAGAATAAATGAGCACACGTTATGCAGAAAATACGTTACATACGTTTTGTCATTAATTTGATTCACATAGTTTGTTATTTGCAGAATTCTACCTGGGATTTCCTTCGCTTTTTGCAGGTGGTTACATGGTAACGATCGCATGGTTGCTGCCACAGTTGTTCTCGGGATCGTGGAAACACTTGGTGTTGCATATTTTGTGGTGGCATCCATGCATTGCTACTGAGTTTACCAGGTGTCGGAGTTCTTGGTCCAGGATCTGTTTGTCATGGCTTCTGTTGTATAGGAGTCCAGCCATATTTCCTGTCTTTTCTCTCTTTCGTGTAGTAGTTAATTTGAGCTGTGTGTGGATGGTACGCAGTTCTTCTGTGAATAAGGGTTCCTTGGCGAGTTCATGTGCTAGCCTTGACTTGTGTGTTTGGAGACACCTAGGGGCGGCTTTCAAGAAGCGTGATTTGACTGTTACCAAAGTTATTAGATCTCTTGTTAGACCCAGCTTCTCCAAAATGAGGTTTATTCCATAGGTTGCAATGGGAACTACTTTTTGCGTTACACAAGGCCATAACCGTTTTTAGTGACTGTCTGGATATTACTTTGATGTCAAACATGGCTTTTATGGCAGTTGCTACAGGGGATTTTATATGTATTCTAAATTATCTGACAGTGGTTTGCAGCGTCCGTCCCAGATATACAGGGTGGACCGCTCGAATGGACCTAATTTCAATTGCTTGTTACTGGCAAACGGTTGAAGATAGAAACTTAAACAACGTTCATAGTACAGAAAAACTCACCAAGTTTCGAATCCTGTCGGTAGATGGCACAAAGATACGTTTCTCGTTCTTAGATTTAATTGTTTGTGAAAATGGCGACTCCGCAGATGAAAGCGCAAGCTGTTTTGTGGTATGCGGAGTTTAAATCAATCATTAAAGTTCAAAGGGAGTTCCGGCGTGTGTTTAACCGTGATGCTCCAACTGCTAGAAGCATAAAGAAGTGGCGTGATACATTATTAGCTACAGGATCTGTGTTGAAGAAGCATGGTGGTGGTCGCAGAGCATCCGATGAAATGGTAGCAAATGTTCAAGCCGCATTTGAGCGAAGCCCCCGGAAGTCATTAAGAAGAGCTTCGCGGGAACTTCAAATACCAAAATCGACATTACAACGGATTGTCCACAAACGCCTCAAACTGCACGCATATAAAGTGCAGTTAGTGCAACGTCTGGAGCCGAATGACATGCCGAAACGAGTGGAATTCGCCAATACGATGCTGGACCGTCTCGGCGCTGATCCTGACTTCATGACCAAGATTTTCTTCTCGGACGAAGCCACTTTCCATTTGTCAGGCAAGGTAAACCGGCATAATGTGCGGATCTGGCGATCGGAGAATCCTCACGCTATTCAAGAGCATGTTCGTGATAGTCCGAAGATGAATGTTTGGTGCAGTTTGTCACATAATAAGGTCATTGGACCGTTTTTCTTCGCCGAGAAAACTTCGTGGTACCACATATCTTGACATGCTGGAGCAGTTCTTCTTTCCACAAATTGAACAACTGCAGCCTAACATCGTTTTCCAGCAAGATGGTGCCCCTCCCCACTGGTCCAATGAAGTTCGTACGACTTTGGACAACATTTTCCCTGGCCGTTGGATTGGTAGGGGAGGACCAATCGCGTGGCCCCCGAGATCTCCCGATTTAACACCACTGGATTTCTTTCTCTGGGGCTATGTCAAAGATAAAGTTTACACCACCCCAGTCAAAGACCTTCGTGATCTTCGTGAGCGCATCATAGAGGCTATTGAGAACATTCCAGAAGACATACTCCAACGTACTTGGCAAGAAATTGTTCATCGCTTTGATATCGTCACAGTGACTGCTGGGGCTCATATAGAGATGTGGTGATCTGGATATCAAAACTTGGTGAGTTTTTCTGTAATATGAACGTTGTTTTAAGTTTCTATCTTCAACCGTTTGCCAGTAACAAGCAATTGAAATTAGGTCCATTCGAGCGGTCCACCCTGTATGATGCTGTTAACTGTCACGAGAGGTTCTATTCATAGATAGATTCTGCCCTCTGCAGATTCCTGACCTCCGTTGCAGAAAGTCATCTGTACGGTTTTCCTCGAGTTTATTTCCATTTTGTTTTCCTGTGCTCACTTCTCAGGTTTGTTGGTTGCTCTTTTCAGGTCTTGTATGGAGTTCGATTTGATGGCCATGTCGCCTGCATATATGTAGATTTTGACTTCCTCCGTCTTTTCCTTTCATTGTTTCGAGCTTCGAGATTAGTACGCGTCTGTTCAATTTATCAAAAGCCTTCGTGTAGTCTACGAAGACTACGTAGAATTTTCCACGGGGATGCCTTAGTGTGTCCTCTATATTACTGATATATTAATATTTAAACTAGGTTTATCTTTGTTCATACATCTTTATTATGTTCAGTAAAACGTTCTGTCTTTTTAAAACTGAAACCTAATGTAAACAAACAAACATGTTTTCATTTTTCTTGAAGATTGCTCGTTTGAATCTGAGTAGGCCTATATCCTTGGAGAATTCTCTCAGCCACATAGCATTATATTCCAAAATTTCTTGATCAATCTTCCACTATTTTCAGTTATAGTCCCCAATTTGAAAGCTTGTTGACTTTTTTTCATACGGGCTTCTGCAATTTTAAACGCTTCTCTGTTAAATATTTTACATACAGTGACACTACTACCCTCTGATTTCATGTTCTTTACAAATTAATACTCATGATTTCTTCTATACGTAGTTCTTTATTTCAATGTAACCTAACAGCATTGTGCCCTGCAGTTGTTTTACTCCAAAATCCACTGAACATACACTCAGTAAGAACCAGCTACAGGATGGCACATCTGCTTCTGCTGCCCTCCTGAAATAACCTAACATTTTATTACAATGCAAAGCATCCAACCAGGTGTCGGAAAATGTGATGATATGTGATAAAATAATGACTTACAGTCAGTTAGCGTGTTAGTCCACGGAACCTCTCAATTTGTAATATATTATTTTCTGTTTTACTTGGGGTCCACCGCTGTGGTTTCCGGGTAGCGTCCCTGCCTCGTACGCAGCGTCACGGTTCAATCCCTGGTCGGGACCAGTTCCTGGGTGATGCGTTTTCCTCAATTGTGAAACAAATGCCTGGAAAAGCTAAGGTCTTAACGGTCACAGAACATCATAATATTTTTTATCACATTAACCATGTTCAGTATGAGTGTTTTTGTGAGTGATGTGGTTAGTCTTAATGTTGTGTTGTCTCGGAGGTGGGCCTCATGTCCTTGTGTGGTCAGTTAGTATGGTTTAAAAACTCTCTCTCGACAGATCGGACCCCGCTGTA
>JASPKZ010008240.1:80000-85188 GCA_030220185.1 Diploptera punctata
CCTGTACGTCCAGGCTGGTAATTTATCACACTGTTCTTTCTGGTCTAAATTATCTTTAATGTATTTTTTAACTGCTAACGCTGCATCTATGGTTCCTTTTTGTGGGACAAATCCATATTGGTTCGTTAGTTAAGTAGGTTGTTTGCGTGTATGTGATGGTTTATCCTATCTATCATCAGTTTTTTCTAGTATTTTTACTCCCTCGATATTTATTAGACTTATTGGTCTAAACTTTGTAACTTCGTGACTTCTTCTTCCTTTCCTGGTTTCACAATAGGGATTATTTGCGATGTTTTCCATAGTTTTGGGAAGCATCCTTGACTTAAGCATTGATTGTAGATTGCCGTAATTGATGATGGGTAACACTGGAATACTCTCATTATAATGTTTTGAGTTATACCATCTTCCCCGGTGCTTTCTTTAGGATTAAACTTTTGTATTACGTGGAATATTTCTTCTGGCGAAAATTCTTTGTCATCTGGTGTATATATTGGTTCTTCTTGTTGTCTTCGCAACCCTTGTTGGTATTCTGTGTCATTTTTCGAATCATCTTCGGGCGTGAAATGGACTAGCATGTTCGTTAATGTTTCTTCAATATCAGATGTGTAGGTACCATCGGTTTTTTGGATCGTTGTTAGGGTGGGTTGGGTCCTTATCTTTCCTGCTGCTAGTTTATACGCAGCATGCCATGGGTTACTTCCAGGATCTATGGTGCAATATTTTTTCCATGAGTTTAGCTTTTTCTTTTTGTAATTGTGTCTGGTATTCGCGTTTTCCCTTCAGTATAAAGTGCTTTTCTTTCTTCTCTGAGTTGGTTGATTATTTACTGTTCTTTGATATCGCCTGCGCAGAGCGTTTACTTTTTTCCTTAGCACTGTCAGCTGGTCGTTCCACCATGGTACTGATTTCTTTCTGGGCTGATGTTGTCCTTCTCGCGTTTTTTGTGAAATACTCTCTTCACAAGCCGTTATAATGCAAGAGTGAGAATCTTTCTGCTTCCTTTCCGCATCATTAGATTTGTTTATAATTTCACAAATGCAATTGTCTATTTCTTCCAGATTGGTTTGATTTGTTTTGCATTTATATTCCTTAATTAGTGTAGACTGGTAGAATTTTGTTAAACAGTTCGTAAGTTTCCTCTTTCTTTCTATGTATCTTTTGACGATCAGATTATCCTCTTTCTTTGCCTGAAGTTGGATCTGTAATGGTTTGTTGCGTTCTCTACAATACTTTAAAGGAAATGACTTTGTGGTCCGAACAACTTTCTTCTTCTCCACACTTCCAATTTGTTATTTTTGGGAGCAGCTTTTATTGTTGGCGATGGTCAAGAGTCGACCCAGCTTTTTGCTCCTCGTGGTCTCGAAAGTTGGTATTTTCCGGTATCTTCGTTCAGAATGTGTCAGTGAAGAGCTTGTGAAAAATGCTTCCAAAGCTCGACCACGTTCGTTGTCCCTTACAATCGTACCACAGCTTACTCCTGGCATTAGTTATCTGCTGATATTATCGTTCCTTGTCCTTTTTTGGGTGTATGGATGTTTTCGATTTTTCATTGATGGCCGTCCCTATTGTCAGTTTCTATATCGAAATACATAACTTGTTTATGAATAACTTCGTTCTCTTATAAAGACATTTCTATTACCACACAATCTTCGTTTGAAAGTTGACTGATTGCTGTGGCGTCAAATTGTTGTTACTGGACAATTATGGCTGCTCTCTGTCTTCCATCCCCGAACGAATAACTTCTCATGGACTTTGGAATTCCTGCTAAATTATTGTTTACAGTGTAGGGTTCCTGAATGAGGGTTTTTATGTCAATCTTAGATTCACTTATGACTTGTACGATATTGCTTGTAGCTATTTTACGAGTGTTGTAAGTTAATTTGTAGGGAAATTAAGATGCTGTTCAGCCATTTTAGTAATCTATCTTCTCTTGGTATCCTCCTCCGTACGTTTTGAAAGCATAGACAGTTTGTATCAAGCGATGAGTGATTAACATCTATGCTTTCCTTTGTGTGGTTTTACGTAATTAATACAATAATGCATTTGAAGTTTCGCAACATCGAATTTTGCAGTCCTTCACGCTGTGGTCGCCCGCACATTTCGGACAAGTTTGGTTTCCAGTGCAGTTCTTTGCATGGTTCATTGAACTTGCTACACTTGAAACAACAAACGAGTTAACTTGATATAATCTTGCCAGGAGCATATGTTCCATCCAATGTTTTATTTTTTGTCGTGTAAGTCGTAGTCCTTTCTTACATCGGAACTCAACTTCAATAACAAGATTTTTGTTTTTCCTCTGTCTTCAAATTTAGAAATTGGCTTCATTTTCTTCCATGAATTCTTCTAATTCTTTGTTTTGAGCTAATAGGGCTTCGACAGCGTTCTCCACTGTGATTTCATCAGGAACGTTGAAAATAATGATCCTGGGTTTCCTCTTTTTCGGAACCACTGCTTCGAGCTCTTCCCCAAATTTATCGTTTATGCGTTGGCATATGACATCTAGTTCTTTTTTGTCCCCGGCCTCAAATTAGTAGTTGACCGTTTTCCAGTGCACTGAATGAATTGATCCATACCTCATCTCTACTGGATTAACTTTTTGGTTGAACCAATGTTCTGATATATTCCGTGCTCTGTTTACTTTTGCTCTTAATGAACATCTGGAATGTTTTTTGTTCTGACGCTTGAAAATGCGCGCGTGCTGCGTCCACGTAGCTGCTCTGCTGCTCGCAAGACGTCGCCCCTCCCACTCGCTGACTTAGCGTAGTTCCTGGTGGTTATGCTAGTTGGAATCATTCCTCTACGCCTCTTAATGCAGCTGGTCGTTTGCTATTTTCAGTTGCATTTGTAACATTTTTTAGGGCTTTGGATTTCTGCTCTGATCACTTTTCAAGTTGGTGATATAGCTTTTTTAAGTCATTAACAGCATGAACTATATCTTGCTTTAAAGTCTTGACGTAAATTCTTGCTGGTTTCCGTCACGTTTATTAGTAGTTTAAAAAAAAAACCGACCCTCCATTGATTAGTGATTCCGTTTCATCAGTACATTTCATGACTTGCCGAGCTCTATGTCCCTAGGGGGAGATGGCTGCCTTCGAACACGGTGATGTTGTTTCCTCCATGGAGACAGTACGTAAAGATGCGTCGTCCCCTTGGTCTCACAACCCACGTGTTAATTATGACACAGATTTATTGATATAACTTCTGGAAATAGCTCTAAACGTGAGATTGGATTTATTGAAAACGTTATTGCATGTATTCATTTCCTGTCCTATTGCTTTAAAGTAAAAATAACTATATTATAACTATAAACTCTAGAGAGTAGGGAAATTTTTTGCTGTGGAGTAGGGACGATCTAGAAGGCACTGAATTAAGATGGCGAAGACGGCTGAGTGGTGGGAGGAAGGAGAAGGAAGTGAAAAGATGGCTGCCATGTAAGCAGCAAAAACTACAACCAAAGCCACGCTTAAATCTAACAAATCACCTACGCTAGAGAAAAAAATATATATCTTAAAATGATCACAAGCACTTTGTCACTTTTTTTAAATACAATTTACCATTGCACACAATGATTTAAGTATTCATATTATCACGTAAGCAGGAGCACACGGTACTCACGACCACCGCTTACAAATCAGTGCAGCCAACATCGTGTGTCTGTGTATGTCTCTCTTTCTCTGTGTCTGTGTCTGTCTCTCTCTCCCTTTCTCTGTGTCTGTGTCTGTCTATCTCTCTCTGTCTGTGTCTGTCTCTCTCTCTCTCTCTGTGTCTGTGTCTGTCTGTCTCTCCCTGTGTCTGTGCCTGTCTCTCTCTCTCTGTCTGTGTCTGTCTCTCTCTCTCTCTGTGTTCCTCTCTCTCTGTGTCTCCGTGTGTGTGTCTCTCTCTGTGTCTCTCTCTCTGTATCTCTCTCTGTGTCTCTCTCTCTCTGTGTCTCTCTCTCTGTGTGTCTCTCTCTGTCTCTCTCTCTGTGTCTCTCTCTCTGTGTCTCTCTCTCTCTGTGTCTCTCTATCTGTGTCTGTCTCTCTCTCTCTGTGTCTCTCTATCTGTGTCTGTCTCTCTCTCTGTCTCTCTCTCTGTCTCTCTGCCTCTCTCTCTCTGTGTCGGTCTCTCTCTGTCTCTCTGTCTCTCTCTCTGTCTCTCTCTCTGTCTCTCTCTGTGTCTGTCTCTCTCTCTCTCTGTCTGTCTCTCTCTCTGTCTGTCTCTCTCTCTGTCTCTGTCTCTCTCTGTATCTGCCTCTCTCTCTGTCTCTCTCTGTGTCTGTCTCTCTCTCTGTGTACCTCTCTCTCTCTGTGTCTGTCTCTCTATCTGTGTCTGTCTCTCTCTCTGTGTCTGTCTCTCTCTCTCTGTGTCTGTCTCTTTCTCTGTGTCTGTCTGTCTCTCTCTGTGTCTGTCTCTCTCTCTCTGTGTCTGTCTCTCTCTCTGTGTCTGTTTCTCTCTCCCTGTGTCTGTGCCTGTGCCTCTCTCTCTGTGTCTGTGTCTGTGTCTGTCTCTCTCTGTGTCTGTGTCTGCCTGTCTGTCTCTCTCTCTGTGTCTGTGTCTGTCTCTCTCTGTGTCTGTGTCTGTCTCTCTCTGTGTCTGTGTCTGTCTCTCTCTGTCTGTGTCTATCACTCTCTCTGTGTCTGTCTCTCCCTCCCTGTGTCTGTGTCTGTCTCTCTCTCTGTCTGTGTCTCTCTCTGTGTGCGTCTGTGTCTCTATCACTCTCTGTCTCTTTGTGTGTCTCTCTATCGGTGTGTCTCTCTCTGTGTCTTTCTCTCTCTCTCTCTGTGTGTCTCTCTTTGTGTCTCTCTCTCTTTGTGTGTCTCTCTCTCTGTCTTTCTCTCTCTCTCTGTATGTGTCTCTCTGTGTCTCCCTGTGCCTCTCTGTGTCTCAGTCTCTCTCTGTGTCTCCCTGTGCCTCTCTGTGTCTCTGTCTCTCTCTCTGTGTCTCCCTGTGCCTCTCTGTGTCTCTGTCTCTCTCTGTGTCTCTATCTGTGTCTCTCTCTGTTCTCTCTCTCTGTCTCTCTATGTGTCTCTCGCTCTGTCTCTGTCTCCCTGCCTCTGTCTCTCTCTGTCTCTCTGTCTCTATCTATGTCGCTCTCTCTGTCTCTCAGTCTCTCTCTGTCTCTCTCTCTCTCAGTCTCTCTCTGTATCTCTCTCTGTCTCTCTCTGTCTCTGTCTCTCTCTCTCTGTCTCTCTCTCTCTCTCTCTGTCTC
>JASPKZ010008241.1:5000-56067 GCA_030220185.1 Diploptera punctata
CCTCATCACATTGTATATTATTCATTATCTTTTACGGTCTCACTTACCAAAACATGGAATTCCCTTCCGCCCTATGTCAGAGATTGTCATACTATAACATCCTTCAAAAACAAACTAAAGAATTATTTAATAACAAACTAACTTATACAACTCACTGATAGTATTCTTTTAACAATTAATAAATTTAATTATCTATGAAAATAATATTAAGATTAACAAATATTTTATTTTGTTTTGTTTTAAATATTGTACAAACGTAAAATTAGTTTTCTATATCTCATTATTTTTCTTTGTTTTTTATATACACTAGACAGGGACAATTTAATGTGTCTTGATTGTATACATTTTATTATTAGTTTTAGTCTTAATTTTAACTAACATTAACTAGTTGCATTATAGATCGTAATATAATAGATATTATCTTTTTGATCAAATTTTTATTTAGTATTTAATATTAGAGTTCATTGTGATTGTTATATTCTGATGTAATATATGTTTGTCCTGGTGAGTGGAAGAGAAGGCCACATGGCCTTAACTCCACCAGGCTAAATAAATAAATGTAAATCTAAATCTAATATTATAAGGAAATTATTTAAATTATGTTATGGGTATGAATTACACAAATTAAACAAAACACGTGGTAAATACTAAAAGGATATGGCGCAGTTGTACACAGTTATTAAATCTAATAATTTTATTAATTAGTTTATGATAAACTTAACTTAGGTCAGAGTAGTATTGAAATATCTCACGTCACAAATTTCGTGTTTTCACGATACCAGGTTTCAAGCGGAATCCCGTTCATCTTCAGTCAAATCTCCGACCATAAGCAGTACTGCCAACCGAGGCAGCAATAATACTATCATAACATCAAATTTAGTACAACTGGTTGTATTCCATGTTTAACAGGTTTTAAAAATGTGTATTAATTCGATATTTATCTTGTATCTTGTAAACACATGTTTCCCTTAACAGAGATTTTAGGCGCTCTCCCCCTATAGGGAAGAATTTAAACCATACTAATTTAGTTACACTTGTTTTCGTATAGATGTCATCTTGAGTGGTCCGTGGTCAGCGTTCCGCCTCATACTGACATCTAGGAAACCAAGGTAGTACTAGGACGGGAAAATTCGGTAAATTTTGTTTAGAGGCCTTTTCATTCAGGCTTAAGGATTTTTTACGAGCCTCGATATTTAACCAAAGCCCCAGGGTCGGGATCCGGGCCGCCAATTGGTGACCCCTGTTCTAGTCAATTGCAGGCAATTTGAGATGAATATAGAACAAAGAGTTGCGAATTAAAATGCAAGAAGTTATTTTGTTTCTAAGCGTAAGTAAAAACAACTTATTATTAAAGAATTAGCTATTAATAGTAAATACGACCCTAAAATTATAGAATGTTTAATTAAGAAAGTTCATTACAAAAAAGCAATTAACAAAGTTTTTCCTTTATCCAAAGAAAACATAAAGAAATATGTCGTAATGTCATACATAGGCCCACTTTCAAATAAAATATCTAAACACTTTAAAAAGTTGAACATGAATGTGGCATTTAAAACTAATAAAACTTTACAAAATATAATAAAAAAACAATAAAACCAAAACAAAAAATAAAAATTATCAGGTGTATATAAATTGAAGTGTGGCACATGTGACAATGTCTATATAGGACAAACTGGTAGACCTTTTATCTCTCGGATAAAGGAACACATGAGAGCATATAACAGAAATTCAAAATATGCTAACCACCTATTCCAATTTAATCATTGTTTCGATCCAAATTTTGAAATTTTACATGTTTGTGATAAGGGTAAGAAGTTAGATCTTTTGGAGGCTGTAGAAATTAATAAATTTAAAAGTAGTAACAAACTGTTAAATTCTCAACTTGATTTGAATGAATCCCCTTTGTTAAATTTAAAAATTTAAATAAATATTGTTGTATTGTTGCTTAGATCACTTGGAACACAATTAACAATTTGTTAACATGTCTGAAGAAGGTACAGTGTACCGAAACAGCTGTCACTGAATTATATAATAAATATGAAAATCAAATAAAACTACGTTTTATTTTTATTTAATTAGTAAAAACAACTGTTTGGAATTTTACGATGAAATAAGAACATAAGCTTTTCTATCCTACTTTTTCCCTTAACATGACTTAAGCAGTTATTGCACTATGATTGTAAATTGGTATTCTCTGAATCTTCTCCCCCTCCTTGGTGATTGCTATCGAGACCCGTGTTTTAGTGCTTCTTGCTATATGACTGCTGTCGCTGACTGAACTTTCCACGCCACAGACTTTAATTGATTGAACTATTTGATAGGTACGCGGAGATGATCCATCCGACTAAAAGGAAACATGGACGGGAGAGACACACATTAAACAGGAACTGGGGCGGGAGGTTTTCAGGAATTAACTAACTTTGATCACTAAAATTAGATTTACAACTTTTAATTCTCATTGTATAAAGTATCAAAATTCCTACTGAAAAATTCTAGTGTTAGTAGAGTGTACTGTACAAATAATCCTACAGTAAGATCTCCCTTATTCAAAAAGTACAATCCTCATGCTACGTGTACAAACATATCTAATATATAAAAATTAATGTTTGTTTGTTTGTACTTTATGCGCGGCCATACCGTTGATCCGATTGTGATGGGGCTTTTTGAAAAATTTTCAGGAGATTCCCGGGATGAACATAGGCTATAAGAGAGTTGTGATACTTAACTCCTATACACTTAAAAATCGCCCTTTGTAGTCGAAAACGTGAAAAAAGTAGCTCTTTTGACGCTTAAATGACTAACGTTACCTAAACCATAACAAATATACAACATTAATGTACAAAGAATTTAATATCTCAAAAAGCTCTACAAAAAAGTCCGCGACAGCATATGTTTATCTATTACGGATAACTCACAATAACCATTTTTGTCTTTCATTGATGCCAAGAAGATCGAGAGAAGTATATAGATTCTGTGCAAGCATAGCAGCACATGTCGGGTATTGTTTTCGGATAACTCACAATAACGAATTTTGTCTTTTAGCTCATTTATGCCAAGAAGATCGAGATAAGTAGATTTCCGGGCAACACCGGGTAATCAGCACGGTGAATCCTAAAATAATTACGATATACATACATAATTATTTTTCATTTTACTTATTTAACAAATCATAAGAATTGTATTAATTTTTGCCTTTCAGCTCATTTATACCAAGAAGACCGGGATGTGTTGATTCCCGGACAACGCCGGGTAAACAGCACGGGGTATCTAAAAATAATTATGACATAAATGTTTCCTTTTACTTATCTAACTAAACATAAAACACATTAATTTTCGTATTTCAGATCTTTTATGTCCAGAAAATCGGGATAAGTAGATTCCCGGGCAACGCTGAGTAATCAGCACGGGGTATCTAAAAATATGCATTTATAATTATTTTTCCCTTCACCTATTCAACTAAACATAAAAGCACATTAACTTTCATTTATTTAGGCGTAGAAGCGCACGCCGGGTATTAGCTAGTAATTTAATAAAATGTTTAAATGTTCTGCGTCTGCTGGATCAAATATACGTTATGATGCGTATTGTTAGACCTATTTCAACCTAATAATATTCATTTTTTTATTATTTTCAGAATTTTCCTCATCATTGAGGGTTTTCTCCAACCAATCCCAGTAATCAACATAAATTAAAAAAAATACAATACATAAATGACTACGGACTTATAGACTATCAGTTTGCAACAAACATTCACAAATTTTCCTTATTTAAAGTCATCCGTCGTTCTCTGTCCTCTGTGTCTTCATCTGTTACACCAAATATCCTCATTGAATTTTGAATGTTATTCTTCCAGGTTGTTCTTGGTCTTCCTTTTCTGATCCTTCTTTCAATTTTTCATGCATAGACAGCCTATGGTAGTCTTCTATCCTGCATTCTTCTTACGTGTCTATACAATTTTAGCCTTCTGTGTTCAATCTCATTCATCATATTTCTTTCTGAAATCATCCAATTTCTAATTTCTGTATTTCTAATTTTTTACAGTCGATTTTTTTTTTCAAATGCCCCAGGTTTGTCTTTGGACATTCCTGGTTTCTCTCCTGGCATGGCATACTTGTAATCCACTTCTGAGGTTGGGCCAAGTAATTTTTGAGTCCTTAAAAGACAGACAGAGAAACAAAGAAACAGAAAGACTTACGATCATTTTTATAAATGAATATTTACATTGTAATTTCAGCTTCCTGTTGCTATATTACTCGTAAATATTCTTAATTTTATTTTTCATTCAATGTATAGCACAAAATGGATAATGGTGAGTTGTTTGTTACCATAAACCATTTTGCACTTTACTCCCCCCTTCTTTTCACCCTCCTAATCCATCCACCTCAATATTACACGAATTGTACCTATAATTCTCATTTACATAACACGGATCATTACGCCCGAGATCCATTACACACTTGAAGTGATTTCCCAGGGTAAATGCTGCCATTCCGATTTGGCAGTCAGTTTTCTTGCATTCGCTTCTACTCTTCTTCCGAGCAAATAAACAAACAGCATAGAATGATATGGCCGTAAAGCGATCAAGAAAAAGTGAGGGAAAGGGGGTAGGTTTCGTAACAGGAATGGGGATGAGGACTCGAGATTGGAATAAAATGGAAAGAAATCCAATCTTGCTAAAAGTTGAGTGTGCCTTACCCAAATCACGTCTACCATCTGTTGTCCAAGTGAACTTAATTGATGACCGTGAAATTCTCAGTTGCGTGCATCTGCAGAGTTATATGGCAAGTTGATTTGGGATTTAGACGGGAGTGAGAGAACACAGTGGAGGAAAGGATGGGTCTATATCTCAGAGGTGTATCTTGCTGAAATATGATTCAAACTTTCTCCATTGACTTTTTTTAACTCATCACGGATAATGAATATTCAAGCTTTGTATTGACAAATCCTTACTTCACCTGGTAAAACTGTAAGACTAAAAATAAATAATACGAAACGAGAATTATAGATTTGTATAAGTGGAAAGAATTGTTAATGTTTGTGCCAGGTGTGAAAAGGTGTAGTGGGCTGCACACTAGTCTGGAGAACTAGAGGTCCACGGTTCGATTCCTGGTTCACACATAATTTTTCTTTTCACAATGTCATTATAATATGATCCATTATTGGAACTGTGTTAAAATAACAGTATTGAAAAATGTTAAATGACATCGTTTAATACTTATAAAATAGTTGTGGTGTAAAATTCTCAAATATAGATACTTCTAAACGAAGCCGGCCGTAGGCGATGGTAGTGTCATCTACCTGACAGCGGACGAACGAACGAGAATTATAGATTTGTATAAGTAGAAAGAATTGTTAATGTTTGTGCCAGGTGTGCAATGGTGTAGTGGGCTGCACGCTAGTCTGGAGAACTAGAGGTCCACGGTTCGATTCCTGGTTCACACATTAATTTTTCTTTTCACAATATCATTATAATATTATAGTTTTTAAAAAACTTAACACGCTTCATTAGAAAACCGAACTAAAAAATGAAAAATAATTTTAATTTCCAACGCGCTTGGGATAAAATTAAAGTGGGCAACAAAAAAAATATATCTCTAACACATCTAGAATGAAACTAGAGTTATCTACAAAAAAATAATTTTACCATCAAAAACTTGGGGTGCTTTTTATGGTTTTTACATGTTCTTCTTAGAGACTTTGCTTTTACCAATATATGTTTATTATCAAATGTATTAATTGATACAGAACACCCCGCGCTTTTAATGGGAAAATTATTTTTTTTGTAGATAACTCTAGTTTTATTCTAGATGTGTTGGAGATGATATTTTTGTTGACCACTTTACTTTTATTCCAAGCGTGTTCGAAATTAAATTATTTTTCTTTTTTTAAGTTCGGTTTTCTAATAAAGCGTGTTGTTTTAGTTTTTTAAACTATTTTTTTTTATTTTTTAGTGTAATTGATTGTCATTAACCGGAATCCCATGAAATTTAATTGCTTACGATATGTTAGTGTCTACGTACGAATATAAATATATATTTTTTAAAATTATTATCTAACATTATTATAATATTTTTAATATTTTAATATAGATAAATAGTTACAGTTAATCGTATCCTTCTCAATTTTTCGGATAAATTACAATGTGTTAAGTTTACAAAATTGCCATTAATATTTTACAGAATAAGATAAAAATGTAAATATCTCTAAACTCGATAATATTGTAGTATGAGCTAAAAGTAATACTCTTGTAAAAAATCCTCCGGGCCGGATTTGAATCAGCGGCCTATGGGTTACTGAAATTATATACCACTACAGTCCACCGCTCTACTAACTGAGCTACCAGAGGATATAATGTTAGTTTCTTACAACGATGGACTAAAAAGTCGATACATCCGTAACCTATTATAACGGTCTTATTTTTTTGATATCCTTACGATCCTGGCCAGGATCTTAGAAAAACTTTATGAAATTATTGTTTTGTCATTGGTCCTTTACAAGTATACAAAGTTTCAAGTCAATCCAATGTGTTTAAGTTGGTGAAAATCGTGTTGAAAGATTCCGTTACATAGGCAGATACAGGTTAAGCTAATATAAACTTACTTACTTACTCACTGGCACTATCGAACCCGTAGGTTCATGGCCGCGCGGACATAAGCTCTCCATACATCCCTATCCTGAGCTAATGCTTTCCAATCATTCCCTGTATAATCTACTTCTCTCAAATCATAGTTAATGTTGTTCTCCCACCTCATTCTTGGTCTACCAATTGGGCGTTTTCCCTCTGGCTTTCCTACAAGAAGCTTCCATGCACGTCTTTCATTCCCCATACGTGCAACATGTCCTGCCCATCGCAGTCTACGAGACTTGATTGTTCTTATTATATCTGGCTTCTTATAAAGACCATGTAGTTCATTGTTATGTAGTCTTCTCCATTCACCTGTCTGTTCATCTCTCTTTGGTCCAAAAATCTTCCTAAGAACTTTATTCTCAAATACTCGTAATCTCCTTTCCTCCCTTAAAGTAAGAGCCCATGCGTGTAATAAATTGAAATTATTATTTTCTTACATCATATGGATTTTCGTGTATCAATGTATTTGTTTATTCTCATGCTTACATGTCATTTCGTATACAATAGGTAGATTCTGAAAGTAATTTAATTTATAATTATACATTAATTTGTAATTTCAATTTTGAAAATTATATCACGAATTTATTTGGAAATCAGTTTTTCCACCACCGTACTCTAAAATTATGAGGTTTGACAAATTACTAATGATTATTAATTCAAACTAATTAATTGTTAATCTTGAGAAATTACGCATTCAGTATTAATCGTTTTATGATCATATGAATTTTAATGTCGTTGAATAATACAGAAAACAAGACTGACTAGTTATATGAAGCCCGCTAATACTTGAGAAAATACGATTTTTTTTGGTCGATGTGACTAATTTCTTATACTTACCAATATTGTTGTTACTGGAAGTAAGTTAACGTTCCCACATCTAACCTGGTTGCTATGCAAACAAAAGAAATCGCAATGCTGATATGGACTCAAAAAGCACATGTTCGGTAAGTGAAATAAAACATTTATTGAATGTTTTGTACATTAACTCGTACCTTTCTTTACACTTTTCCGGAATGAATGCAGAACATCCCACTCTCCAGGCTTCTTCAATTTCACTATCATAATAATAATAATAATAATAATAATAATAATAATAATAATAATAATAATAATAATAATAATGATTTATTTTAGCTGGCAGAGTTAAGGCCATAAGGCCTTCTCTTCCACTCAACCAGCGAATAGTAAAATTAAACAAAAATTACGTACATATTACAATTTTAAGATATTAAAATACAGACTAAACAAAATACAATGATGATGGATCTAATACTAGCTAATGCTAACAAAAACATAGAATATAATAAAATTAAAATGATATAAAATAAAGTAAGTAGCTTCCTACATGATTATTAATAGAATGCTCTATATAGTTGTTATGTAGTTAATGTTTTCATTGTGTCGAACTTAAGATATCAGTTAATTTGGATTTAAATAATGATAGCGATTGACAGTCCCTGACATGACTGGGAAGTGAGTTCCATGCTCTAGCCATAGATATTGTGTAAGATTCAGAGTACAGACAGGTCCTGTGTTGTGGTATCAAAAGTAAAGAAGAGTCTTGTGTTCTTGTTCCTAAATTGTGATGAGCCGATAAATGTTGAAAACGTGTTGTTAAATAAGTTGGTAAATATGTGTGCAGAATTTGGAATAGTAAGGTATGTGAATGTAAAGTTCTTCTGTCAATTAGGCGTAGCCATGATAAGGCCTGAAATGAAGGAGACACGTGGTCATAACGACGGAGATTGAATATAAATCGAATGCACGCATTATGAGCACGCTGTAGTCTGTCAGATAGATCAGTTGTCAGATTAGTCAGTAACATGTCGCAGTAGTCGAAGTGTGGCATTATAAGAGTCTGTACAAGTATTTGTTTTAATTTTGTAGGAAGGAAGTTTTTAAAACTATTTAGGGAGTGAAGAATTGAGAACACTTTCTTGCAGGTATTATTCACCTGGATTTTCCAGTCTAGATGTTAGTCCATATAGATACCCAGATTTTTTACTACTGAGCTGTAGGGGATATTTTTGTCATTTAGGAGAATGGTAGGGATATTTTCGTAATTTATAATGCTTTGGATTCGCCGATATCCTATAATTATGCACTGTGTCTTGTCAGTATCATCTACCATGACTCCTTCAATAATACAATTATCAAACAGATTCTAATCACGGTACTACATATAAAAATGTCTCCACAGTCAACAATCCCTGCTTATAATAAAACAAATGAAAAGCCACATAGCAACGATCAACAAATGTTTCTTTCTCATAGACGACATTTACATCCAACCAATATTTTAATTCATTTATTACTATATTTAATAAAAATTAGTCACATCGACCAAAAAATAGTATGCTTACCTCACTTGTATCGCAATATACTATTGGCCCTAAGTTAACATTTACTCATATTTTTAAAATATGTGCTCTAGGGCGAATTATTTAATAATGTCCTATGCAAAGCTTCATAAATTTGATACTGTAGAACTGTTAAAGGTATAATGTAGAAAAGGGCTTGGGTCAAATTGGTTTATGTTTTCTCTATTGACATTTAATCAACATGTTAGCTCACAAGTAATTTATTATTAGGTAAGACTTACACATAATTTGCAATACAAAACATATTGGTCCCTAATTATGGATTATATCATCAAAACTCGATGTACATTAGATTGAATTTGTTACAATGTTTACAGCTAGTTGCTTTCAGGAAATTAAATTTATGAAATAGTGATGAAGTTCTATTTTAATCATACAGCCGATGATGGTTCATTTTCCAAGACTCAGTTAATGTTATCTCTATTCATAAGCTCCTGTGAATTATGTAATGCAATTTTTGACCTTGGAAAATAAATTCTATTTTCTAGTTGATTATACCTGGAAAGTTAGTAAATCATAATTATTCATGTCAAATTTTATTTTGTGAGCAGGACATTGATACATTTGAAATGACTCATTTTCGTTCAGAAAAGTGGCCAAATGCCATTTTGTAAATTATATAACTTGCATAGAAAGAAATATTACGTTGAAGACAATTAAAACACATGCAACACAGTAAAACGAATACCAGCATATATTTACAAGTGTGTTGCTTTCGAGATTTCGTTTATACACGAAATCAATTTCATGAATTGGTCCCCAAATATAGTCTCCCATCATACTCTCATTATACTGACCCTGGTAGCGGCGTTCAAAAAGCAGCATATCCTGATGGAAGCGCTCCCCTTGTTCCTCCAAGTAAGCTCTCATATTCTCCTTGAATATATTAAGATGAGCATTAAGCATATGGACTTTCAGCGACATTCTGCAGCCGATTGCACTGTAGTTCTTCACTAAGTTCCGGACCAGTTACTCATAGATTTCTGCCTTATTATTGCTCAGAAAGCCTGAACAACAGCAACTGGTTCAACCATCTTTCTCCTGATCAAGCTTCTGTGGATGGGAATTCGTTGCATTGTAAGATCTTCTTTATTTATGTCCAATAAAACATCTGCTTTGATCTTTGCCTCGGACAAATTAGGGTAGAAGGCTTGAAGGCATTTGAAAGCTCCTAAAAAATGCTTCATAAGCTCCAGCTTTATGTGAAGTGGAGGCATGAGCATCTTCGTGCTTTCTACCAGTGGCTGCCACTTAATATTGTGTCCCATAGAGAACATGGTCCGCTGAGGCCAAATTCGCTTGTTGCAGTACGACTTGGTGTCTATTCTATCCAAAGATAGAGATAGCAGGGAAACTTTGTAAAACCACCTGAGAGCCCCATTAGAAACCCGATCATTTTGAAGTCTCCAATACCTTCAAATCCATACTCATCTGCTTCAAGGCTTCTAGCAAGATCTTGATACTGCTGTAATTCTTTTTGAGGTGCACCGAGTGAGCGTTAACAAACATGGATACTTATTTCCATTATGCAGTAGCACAGCTTTCAGGCACTTCGATGAACTGTCCATAAAGAGGCGCCACTCAGTTGAGTTCAAGATGATTCCAATTTGATCAAACAAACCCGCTAATATCGTGGCAAAAACTGAGACCATTTTGATAGGAAAAAGGGGATAAATTTAAATGACGCTTCCTCTGATCTGTGATTATCACTCCACTCTTTTTAACTAAAGTTAGAAATAACTAAATCAGTTTAGAGCAACACTTTCTCCGCAAGAAGCACTCACATATCTGTTGCCGAAAAAATTATAAAATGAGAAATAAATTAAAGTGTATATCAGAAAAGCAAAATTTATGGAACATAATTACCATTTTCCATACTTTTGGGACACAAACACTCAGAAAATAACACTTTAAACACAAAGACAAACAAAAAGTTAAAATTTGTTACATATTTACTTTTAAGTATAGTGGCACAAATAATTCATGTTAGTAAATACTTTTGTAAATAAATTAAATCAAAATGTAATTAATGATATTTTTCTGCTTGGTGGTGAATAATAATGTATAGATTTTGACACATCCATACTTTGACAGCTGCCATTCCGGCCATTATTCAATAGTTTTTTTTCTCACAATATGAAAAAAAGACTTAGCTTTATTTGTTGTTCTTATATATTTTTTGTAGTCCCGCACCATTGCCCAGATATCCTACATTGACTCAGAACTACGGGACATGAATTGACGAATATCTGCACTGTGGATACATTTTCTTGCGGAAGTCTGCCAGTATATGATATCGAAGTACAAGAGCAATGTGTGGGATTTGAAACGATTCGATAAGTTATGGTTCTTGATTGAGAAAATACGTGCTATAATGCTGGAGGAATCGATATACTGACCGAATATACCCCTAGCATTGACAGAATGATCGTCCATATCTGGATGATTAACACATGTAACTTACAGCTGTTAAGCTAAGGGCCATCTTGATCTGTCGCACCTCGATTTTTTTTATTTGTTTAGTAATTATCTTGGAGACTTCTTTTTATATAAGAAATCAGGCAATAATAAAGGATGTAAAATAATAAGTTCTAATGATATTTCAGTATTCTCTTCAAATCGAAAAAAAAACTATTGGTTACATTGTTATGTTTGATATGTATTGTACTTTCATATTATTTCGTTTAATATATTTATTTCAAATATATAATTTTGAACTATATTTAGAAAAAGTGATTTTCATGCACGGAAACTATCCGAAAGAAAATTGAATTTTGTATCAGATAAGTACAATTTTGAATATGATAATATAACAAATAATCGACAAAATATGCTCAATATTATAACGTATATGGATCTGGCTTTTGAAATTCGTGAGCAGCCCGAGAATCAAATATTGCCCTATATGATAAAAGGAGATTTGGCGACTCATAGGTCGGAAATGCTAGTTGAGATCTTTCTTCATGCGACTGTGAATCGCTTCTAGATGGGTAGGTCTCTCGGGGTTTCTATTCGATAGAGATCCAGGCTGTTCTTCCAGATTGTTCGTATATCGCATATCAACCAATATACGAGTAGTCTGACATGTTAGGCAGTCCCGAGAGTGAATCGTGATCGACTAATGGACTATTGAATGTGATTTGACGAGACAAGGAATTTTTTTAAGTGAAGATGTCAACGAATGTAAAGAAGTAACTATAAGCTAAACTGTGTTTTAATTGACTCTTACAAGAGAAAATTGTGTGTTCATAGAGTGAAGTATACTTACTTACTCACTAGCACTATCGAACCCGTAGGTTCATGGCCGCGCGGCGAATAAGCTCTCCATACATCCCTATCCTGAGCTAATATTTTCCAATCATTTCCTGTATAATCTACTTCCCTGAAATCATAGTTAATGTTATTCTCCCACCTCATTCTTGGTCTACCAACTGGGCGTTTTCCCTCTGGTTTTCCTACAAGAAGCTTCCATGCACGTCTTTCATTCCCCATACGGGCAACATGTCCTGCCCATCGCAGTCTACGAGACTTAATTGTTCTTATTGTATCTGGCTTCTTATAAAGACCTTGTAGTTCATTGTTAAGTAGTCTTCTCCATTCACCTGTCTGTTCATCTATCATTGGTCCAAAAAATATCCGAAGTACTTTATACTCAAATACCCGTAATCTCATTTCCTCCCTTAAAGTAAGAGTCTATGTTTCGCATCCATATAATATAACTGGTAGAATAATAGTTATATATATTTTCAGTTTAATGTTTTTTGAAAGGAGTTCGGACGTCAAGAATCTCTGCAATGCATAATAGCACGCATTCCAGAACTGAACCTATGTTTAATTTCTTTGTGCACCTCATTCCTATTTGTGATTATTCTGAAATAAATAAAGAAGATTTGGAATTTTTGTGAAGACTGGTGTAATTGAAATTAAATAAATCCAACGTTCCCACGTCACCGCTACGTTCTAATATTATTAGCAATATTATTTTATTACTCGAATACTGTTTTTAAATGCATATTGTCAACATGTGTAACATATTTTTTCCAAATTACATCATACGCGCTCATTGTTAAATAGACATTTAAAGGTTAACTAAATATATACATTTACCCTGTATCACTATTAATAATAAAGTGCTAAAACATTTTCATATTACTTCCTAAGTAAGGTAAAATTTATGGGATGGGTTAATATTACTTTTTCTTGAGATGTCAGAATCAATAAATTATATTCTAATGTATACTTCGATATTTATAAATTTACAGTCTTCGCAGAAAACATTAACATTTTCCATTTTATGTAGAATGTATAGAAACATCACTGACAACACTTAGTATCTTGGTCGGACATTTTTCAAGAGCAAACCAACATCGTAGAAACCCATGGTTTATACTCATGGAGGGTCATTGTTTAATCATTTTGTTTTGGTGTCTAGTAAGTACTTATACTTACATACTTACTTACTCAGTGGCACTATCGAACTCGTAGGTTCATGGCCGCGCGGACATGAGCTCTCCATACATCCCTATCTGAGCTAATGCTTTCCAATCATTCCCTGTATAATCTATTTCTCTCAAATCATAGCTAATGTTATTGTCCCACCTCATTCTTGGTCTACCAATTGGGCGTTTTCCTTCTGGCTTTTCTACAAGAAGCTTCCATGCAAGTCTTTCATTCCCCATACGTGCAACATGTCCTGCCCATCGCAGTCTACGAGACTTAACTGTTCTTATTATATCTGGCTTCCTATAAAGACCATGTAGTTCATTGTAAAGTAGTCTTCTCCATTCACCTGTCTGTTCATCTCTTTTTGGTCCAAACATTTTCCTAAATACTTTATTCTTAAATTCTTGTGATCTCCTTTCCTCCCTTAAAGTAAGAGTCCATTTTTCGCACCCATATAATATAACTGGCAGAATAATATTTATACATTTTCAGTTTAACGATTTTTGAAAGGAGTTGGGACATCAAGAGTCTCTGTAATGCATAATAGCACGCATTTCCAGAATTGAGCCTATGTTTAATTTCTTTGTGCATCTTATTCCTATTTGTGATTATTGTTCCTAGGTATTTGAATTCAGCCACTTCCTCAACATTTCCTTCATTTGTCATTAGCTGTCCATTTCCATTATATAACATATTTTTACGTGTGACCATATATTTAGTTTTATTGATATTTAGTTCCAGTCCTAATTCCTTAGTGTTACTCAATAGTGTGTGCGTGTTGTCCTTTAGTATCCCCTCGCTATCGGCCAATAGTACTACATAATAGTACTAAGTGCTTATACAACAGATTATCAATCAGCATAAGGTGAATTGGCGAACTGCGTTTTAATTCTACTGCGCATGCGCTATATTCCAGAGTTAGCATCCTATTTAGGTAGTTTATGCCACTGCTGGATCGTCAGATGTGGCTGAAAATCGACGGAGCTCCAGATCATTTTAATGAAAATGTGCGGTACCACCTGAATGCCACATACCGAAATCGTTACATTGGTAGAGGGTGATCCGTTTCACACCCATCACGGTCGTTATAACTCTTCATTATTTTCTGTATGATACTATGAAGACTATGTTGTATGTTATTTCTGTAATATCAGTGCAGGACTTTATTGCAGGAATCCACACTGCGACTGACATATTGTACACTCATTTGACCATGTACATCAGTCACTCCAATCAAATACGAGGTCATTATTTTTTAATATACTGCACGGTGTGATGTTCTTGTTATGTATCTTAACTGAATGTGTAACTACGAGTACATATATGCAATATGATAAATTGAAACCTAGATATTTAAAACTATTCACTTCCTCTAATATTTTATCATTAATTAGTATTTTTCCTCTTATAGTAACATGTCCTTTAAATGCTAGAATTTTAGTTTTATTAATTGAAAATTTCTAATTGGCACTTACGTTTTCCAAATTAATAAATATGAAATTATTGTATTGTCACGGGTCCTTTAAAAGTATACAAAGTTTCAAGTTGATCCAATGTTTCTAAGTGGGTGAAAATCGTGTTCAAAGATTTCGTTACATAGATACAAAGACACTTTTTTTATTTTCTGATGATTCAGACCAGGTTTTTAGAAAAAAATGAAATTATTGTATTGTCAAGGGTCCTTTACAAGTATACAAAGTTTCAAGTCGATCCAATGATTTTAAGGGGTGAAAATCGCGTTGAAAGATTCCGTTAGATATATATATATATATATATATATATATAATATAGGTAGATAGATAGATATGGCCCTGGGGTCGACTCAGCCTCTAACGGAAATGAGTACCAGACGCCTGTTCTGGGGTAAAGGTGGCCGTCACGCAGGGCTGACAACCCGGTGGCATAAAGTGCCGATTGTCTAGAAACAGTAGGAGCCTTAACCTCCTACTACCCCAAGGGCCTCCTGAGGCCTGTTGTGGGATCACTTTACTTTACTTAGATAGACTATTTAACTCATGCCCCAAATGGGAGTCAATGACCAATCACGTTCCAATGATTTCTGTTTTACAACCAATCAGAGTCGTGTTTCACGAAATATTTATCAGTGTTATAATTACCATATTAAAGAAAGCTCCTCCTTACAATATTGCGTTCCTTTGGCAATAAATAGTATGATCTGGTTGCAGTGGTAAACAAAAGAAGCAGTAGAGCGTACCTATCGTTTCTCATTTGTTTTCAAACATCGCCGTTTACATTAAATATATAAATATTTTAAATAACTATAGTTAAATAATTATTTGTGAGTAAACAGCTTAATTTTATTCGTTAAATAGTCCTAACAAATGCCACTCTTGATTTCCAAATTCTCTAGATAAATTCACTCCTCACTTCGTGAGTCGTGAATTTATCGATAATTTGGAAATCACTCGTGGCATTACTTATGATAAATAGATAGATAAATAGATAGATAGATAGATAGATAGATAGATAGATAGATAGATAGATAGATAGATAGATAGATAGATAGAGGTAAAGCGTGTAAAAATAGCTCTTTGTGGATCATCTTCTGATAACAATAACTTTTAGAAAATTTACTGGTTACAGCTCTAAAAGAAGAATGAACTGTAATTTTCCCACAAACCTTGAAGCATTTACTGGTAGATATTCCGCTATATACTGTATAAGACCGTCATAAAGTCATATAAAGAATGGACACGTCTCCTTATTTTCATAACACGTGTATCAGATTTGTATTCAATATTCGTTCGTAAATGTTGCCAAATTCGTTCTTCCTTCTGCGAAATTTGCTGGCTCCATTTCCATGACCGTAGAAAGATTCATTCCCTTAATTTACTACTAAAAATTATAAATACCTCTAAACCTTAGCCATGTTCCTTTTTCTTTTCATCTCATATTGTCCAATCACAATTTGAAGACGATCACATCAGAATTAGCTTCTTTTTACCGCTGATCACAGAATCTACTATTTTTCTTATTTCTATATTTTATCCACTGCTAGACTCTGGGAATACCTGCCACAGTATATTAAAGGCTTCCGGACATTACATCATTTTTAAAGAAATATTTCCTATTTTATGAATGGTATCTCAGAAGATTAATTGTTGGTTTATATTATTTTTATTTTTCTAATAACATTGGTTTGATTAATTTTAATTGGATTTAACTTCTATGTAAATTTATTTATATTTACTTAATTTTTTTTATATGTTATTATTAGTTGTTGTGTATCTATAATTTCTCCACTGATAGAATAGAATAAAATATCTTATATTTTACTCTATTAGCATAAAAATCGTATTATTATTATTTATTATCATTATTATTATTATTTTTTAATGATTTTCTCTAAATTACAGTAGTTATCCTTCAACCGAAATGTATTTGCTCGGCCACAGTTTTCTATCCTCAGTATTTTTTTTTTTTTTAATTTCTGCTGATCATGTTTCTTCTCATTTCATCCGTCCACTGTTCCCTGCCTTCAGCACTCCAATCCAGCATCATGTTGGGATTCTTATTCTCCATCGTCTTCTTTGGGCCTTTTAGCATTGCCTGATTTGTATGTAAGACGAGGAGCTAGCCCATCGCTACAACCTCCAACCTGGAGGACCAGGTTATTTGTTTTCGACGTTTTCTTCCCCTAGCCTTTGACGAGCCAATGTCTAACTACAAGGCAGCAGTGTCTGTTCCCTAGACAGGAGCCCTTACTGGGTACTATCTGCTGGGCGAGCTGAACCCAGGCTTTTTAACTCCTCCCCCTCATCCTTTTTTCAACCTGGCTTGGAACAGGCTTTGTATGATGATGATGATGATTATTATTATTATTATTATTATTATTATTATTATTATTATTATTATTATTATTATTATTATAAGGCTAAAATGGTATGGACACGTAAGAAGAATGCAGAATGGAAGACTACAAAAGGCTGTCTATGCATGGAAAATTGAAAGAAGGAACAGAAAAGGAAGACCAAGAACAACCTGGAAAAATAACATTCAAAATTCAATGAGAAAATTTGGTGTAACAGATGAAGACACAGAGGACAGAGAAAGATGAAGAATTCTAATTAAGGGAAATTTGTGAATGTTTGTTGCAAACTGATAGTCTGTAAGTCCGTAGTCATTTATGTATTTTTTTAATTCGTGTTAATTACTAAGATTGGTTGGAGAAATCCTCAGTGATGAGGAAAACTTTCAAATTATTATTATTATTATTATTATTATTATTATCATCATCATCATCATCATCATTATTATTATTATTAAGCTGGAAAATATAGAACGAATAGAATACGAAATAAAGAAATACGGGAAATTATGGGTGTACAAGAGTAGCCGGACATCATAGACATTATAGAAAAGAAAATATTACAGTAGTATGGCCATGTCAAAAGAATGCTAGAGCAAAGATTGCCTAAAATTGTAATAGAATGGATCCCAATGGAAAGGAGGAAGAGAGGAAGACCGAAGAAAACTTGCACAGAAGGGATACAAGCAGATATGAATATCAGAGGATTGTAGGAAGATCAATGGATGGACAGAGAGGAATGGCGTTTGGTTTCCGGAAGACGGCGGCAGCTGTCATGATACCGGATGTTGATGATATTATTATTAGGCCTACTATTATAGTAAATTAGTACAGTACATAGTGAAGTTAAAATTAAACGTTTTATTGTTTTTAGATAAATCACGTAATAGAGGTTCAATATTTTGATTATTAGTGCATTCATTAAATATATAATCATGTAACGCGGGTTTTAGAGAATGTACGATAATCATAACTTTCTTTACTTTTATACAATTAGAAAACTATATATTTAAATGAGATTGAAGTTGACAGTATATTACGATGCGAGGTTGGGAAGTGTAAAACACTTCACAAACGTGCGTTGTACATTACTTTCAGCGCGTTGGTGTTTTCAAAATAATAAATAATAGTAAAATAATATATTTGTTGGAAATATTTGCGTTCATTATAAACAACTAACGAACGTTTAGTGTGGGCAGTGATTATTATTAGTTGAAACAACAGGAGGTCTTGAGAACAATTATTATTGACATGGCCGCAGGTACGTATTTATTGTTTTATATTGTTTCAAATAAAGTTCAGTTAAAAATGCAGTGATTTGTTTCGTATAATGTATATTAACACTACCATTTGTACATTTTCTGTATATTACATTGTATGTAGTAGAGGGCAGTGGTTTTACTTCCCGCACGTGGGTGTAAACGTAATATTACAGTATAGTTATTTAAGTTGGCAATCCCGAAATGTAGGAAGTTGAACTTTGAATAATGGTCGCCATTGCTGGTAAGTACGACAAACGCACTATCGAGCAAAAAAATATAATATCCTTCCTGACAAAAGAAATGTAAGTCGCCAAGTAGTTAGAAAAAATAAAATAAAACAAATGAACGATGCATTTATATTATGCTATATGACATTTAAATCTGGAAATTCGCTCTTTATATAAAGAAATTTCAGATGTTTTCGAGAGCTTCAACAGGTTGAAATGCAATATAGAGTATTTAAACTTGGCAAAGCGCAGTGTAGATATTCGTCTAGAATAAACTTTTCCATTAGATATTCGTCGGACTGGGAGCATTGAAGCGCAGAATGAGAAGATAGGGGAGCCCAATGAGTACATTACGCACGAGGTCTGTACATTAGAGCGAGTCATATGCATGTACATAGATTTACTTTTCCACGTTAAAAGCAAGGCCGTGTTAGAAGTGTTATACACACCTACCCTAAAGGTTCATATACGTCCTATTTCCGCCAGAATGCTAGAAAAGACTTATTAGCCTTGAAATTATAAAGCCAGCGCCTCCGTGTATTGTTCAACACGGCTAGCTTCGTACTTCTGACTTGTTCTCTGGAAATTTGATAATGGAGAGAGAGAACGAGAATGAGAGAGGACAGAGAGAGAGGAAGAGAAAGTGAGTAATGGAGGCGGGAGGGAGGGAGAGAGAAAAGAGAGAGAGAGAGAGAGAAGAGAGAGAGAGAGAGAGAGAGAGAGAGTGAGAGGGGGATGGAGAAGAGAGATTGAAAATATTAAACTAATTTTTTTTTGAAATTTGTTTTGAAAGGTCATAAACATTGTAATTGGACACATATAGGTAAGTCTATCTGAATAAAAGGCTGATTATTTTCTTTCTTATTTATAACTTTATTTATTTTTGTTTCTGTATTTATCTAAATTTATATTTGCTCTAAACTCGACTTCATTATTATCCAGTGTAAGTATATATATTAATTGGTGTTTCCCGTATAATGAATCATATTTATATAATAATAATAATAATAATAATAATAATAATAATTATTATTATTATTATTATTATTATTATTATCTCATTATTGTTATTAACCTATAAAATGTTGTTTGTACATGACATTTACATTGCTACATTTAATGTATCTTTAACTGTTTATAATAGTATAGTGTATATCTATATTTGTCAAATATTTATTTGTATTTGTGCTGGTTGAGTGGAAGAGAGGGCCTTATGGCCTTAACTCTGCCAGAATAAATAAAGTATTATTATTATTATTATTATTATTATTATTATTATTATCTTTATTTCTTCTTTTCGTTGCTTAAAGGTTTTAAATTACTAGGATCCATTTTATGCTCAGAAATGACACACACCCACACACACACACACACACACACACACACACACCACACACACACACACACACACACATTATTCCATAGTGTTCTGCCCGAGGGCAGGTCTTTCATGCTAGCTTTGCAGCTTTACTAGGGAATTATAGATGTGGTAGCTTCCCGTTGCTTTCCACACCTGAGAAGGATGGTGATGATAATGATAATGATAAGGGTGATGATGATGATGGCCGGATGATTTTCGGGGATCGTTGGGCCCTAAACTTCCTGACATTTGTCTTACAGGTGAGGAAAAACCCCGAAAAAAAACTCACCCAGAAGCCTGTCCCGACCGGGAATCGAACCCGGACCCCCTGTATGACAAGACAGCACGCTACCTCGAGACCAAAGCGGTGGAATATATATATTGTTAAAAAATAGACCCACAGTATAAAAATAGCAATTTGAGTACCAATTCCCCTACATATATTTATTCATACTTTTACTCCGCAGATCCCGATGGAATATGGCATATTTCTTCGGAGAAAAATCTACATGTCTCAGGCAAGGAATCGAAACTGGGGCCAGCACGTTTACCAGAAGACCAAGAGGACGGTAATAACTTTAAAGTTCAAGTAGGTGAAGTTAAATTATTTTGTGTCTTCATTCTCCTATCCTCCTTATATCGGGTAAACTTAATCTGTTATTCCTTACTGAAGGATCTTGTTGACAGAACACACAGTAAAAAGTTATTTTATTCCCCATCACATTTGTTTTATATATAGTATATAGTAGTAGTAGGACTTTATTAGACAAAAAGTAAGATATTTACAATATTATTTACAAATATGAGTCGCACGGGCAGTAAGCCGTACGTGCTGTTGACAGTCCGTTACAATAAGGTAATAATTGGTAATAGTATAAAGAAAAAAAAAAAGAAAACATTAACATTACAATTACATAAAAAACACAATAATATTACAATTAAATAATAACACAATAGCATTATACACTAATTAATTTATATATATAACTGTTAAGAATTAATGGTATTGCATTTTGATAACATATATTTATTCATGAATGAGTGTTGTCCTTATTTTCCGCGTTTTGTCCAGAAATTTACCGAGGTTTATCCAATTTTCTGGATTTACCAATAACTCGTAGCATGCCAATCTTTCCCGATTTGAATTATATAGAATATATATTATATGCACATGTTCTATGTATATCTGCATATTTATTTCTCGTTTTATGATAATTTGATGTTAAATTTAACCATTGGTTATAGGGTACCAGGGGGCTATTTTACGCATGGGGCTTTTTCACGCACTGATAGTGTCATTGACTCTGACAGCTATACCTTGGTCTATTGAAGGTCGAAGTAGGTATTTATAAAAATCCCGTTTTGTCACCCCTTCAGTAGTGAAAATATTTTTTTGTGTGAATAGAACCGTTTTTTCCGAGAAAAAATCTTTTGTTGTGCGAGGTAAACCGTATTCCGTCTTCTTACCTGTTTGAATAACATTACAGTCTCAGTTATTAAGCTATAACATTCGCATTTGAAATTATTTTAGCTTTAAAATAGAGCTGCATGTAGGTTCTGGTCTTAGAATATTAATTTAAAAACAGCAGATAGTGATACTTAAGTGACTTGAGCATAATAAACATTTATTAACGTATTGTAATATGGGGCTACTTCGCGCACCGATGATGGGGCTATTTTACGCACTAAATTAAGACACATTTTGTATAAAAATTGAGTTACTAACACATTACGTTAATTAAAATTAGTAGAAGTAGCGTGTGCCCCTCGTAGCTGAGCGTCGTAAGGCATTATGCCTCGTTGCTAAGCGGTTCCAATCCCCACGAAAAAAAAAAGCTATTGGAATTTCGGTCAGTATGGTCCAGTGCCCACCCAGCATCTTTACAAATGTGGGTAGCTACAATTAGTAGCGGTTGCAGATTGAGAAAACCAGCTTTGGCGACTGGGGTGCCTGACATGCTGACCACATGTGACACCTGGCAGGATTATCGTTCTTCTCTATGATTAACACATGTGGATATGAACCCAGCAGTCGGCTGGTAGACTAAGGGTCATCTAGGCTCTCCATGCCATGGAGGAGGAGAAAATGTAAATTAGTAGCCGTAATATTTCATTCACAGACGCTCTTTAACAATTCTGGTCATTAGCGTGAAGTTCAAAACTGGGCACCAATGGGCCAGTAAAGTTTGCTCGTATGCCTCTCATTTAAGGCTTGAGGTTCTTTTACTTGTGAATCTACGACAACGGACCAACAATAAATTTAAATCCCTTACAAAAATAATAAACGAATAAATAAACTTGACTGCAGAGCTAAACGCCAGCCTAAGCGGACTTCAAAACATTTGATGTCCGACTCGAATGTGGAAATAACAGCTAAAAGGGCGCTAAAACTGTAGTCTGTTGGTGAAATGAGTAGAGAAGTCTTCCAGTTTTCCGATTAGATATTATTCTCACTTGAAGATCAAGAGCGAAATGAGTAATGCCACGTGATCTGTTCTCCCTCCTGCACTTCTTTCCGCGGCCTCATTGACTGTGATTTTTTGCCTTCCTCCTGTGTAGATGGCCTTTTTCAACAGCTTCTATACAGGTTCTACGGACAGACTCCGTTGCCTCCAGATAACGAGACAGATGAAGGATGTGTCATGCTCTTTTTGTGAACCGAGATACTTCTCTGAGAAGTCTTTAAGAATGGGAGAGTGGATCAGCTGTCAATAAATGTATGAATTCGTTCCACGAACTGTGTGTGAGTGCAGTTGGAAGAAACAATTTGCGTGTGATAATTGTTTATGATGATAAGTTTAGTGCGCGAAGTAGCCCCTCTACATACGTGGATTAGCCCCACTGTGTTTTACATAAGGTGTATAGTACGACAATTTTATAAGTTTTTTTTATTCAGTGTTATACTAGTATTTAAGGATGATTAATAAATAAGCTTTAATTATAGAGTAATTAAACATATCAATTTTTTAAAAGATAATTATAATACTGATTTAAATTTGAAATGCGCAAAATAGCCCCACCCTACCATACGTTTTTATTGGGTCATTCATATTTTTATTTGCATGATTCGTTCATATATATTTTTTGTAAATCCTGGATAAAATCAACCTTGAACCAAAATATCCTTATTAAGTTTTAAAATGCCATGGATTTTATTATTTATTGTTTTCATCTAACACAACTATTCTACTGTGCATATGAAAACACCTGAATTTTTATTATGTTACTTTTATATCTATTGTCAACGATTGAACTATTAAAATTTGCAATTATAAATCTACTTTCGATTTTTTGGAACAATATATACCTAATGTAATATTATTTCTATTGCAATTGATATGTTGAATTATTTGAAATTGATGTGGCCAACATATGTACCTTATTACACTTTTAATTACATGTCATCCTTCATCATTCTTTTAATGCTTTACCGCCCATGCCCGTAGTGCTTTAATTAATCACAACAGAGGTTTTGGAATTTAGATGGGTTTTATTGTATGTTTAGGCAACCGGGATAGAAACCAATGGTATATATTGGGTATAAGCGTATGCGTTTTACAATGACTATTTAACTCGTGCCCCAAATGGGAGTCAATGACCAATCACGTTTCAATGAATTTTGTTTTACAACAATCACAGTCGTGTTTCATCTCGATATTTATCTAGTTCTGTTTTTATCATATTAAAGAAAGTTCCACCTTTTTAATATTCTGAACAGGTCGGAGCATTATTTTGCTGTGAGTGACTCTCTAAGAAATAAGTTGAATATAGCAATTTATATATTAAGATGTGACCAGCCTCATGGACTAGTGATCAGCGTTCCTGACTACAGTTCATGAGGTTCCGGGTTCGATTCCCGGTCAAACCATAATAATTTTTATTTAAAGAGAACTATTTCCATGGTTTGGAATTTAGGTTAAGTTTAGGTTAAGGACTCTCCTGGCCCTTCATTATCATCTATCACCCATCATATCATCCTCATCCAGGTGCCCCAACCTAAGAAATGGTTTACAATTCCGCCAATGGCAGGAGAGAAAGCCATAAATGTCATAAAAGACAACCTGGTGGCATTAGAAAAAAAAATAGTAAGATGTAAGAATCCTAGAATGCAAGTTGCTCCCAGATTTGTAAGTAAGTACCCCTTGCGAGATATAATAGAAAAAAAATTGTAGCATTTGATTATACCACAATAAAAAGAAACCACTGTTTACACTTTCTTAAACGTATTATTTCCCAGGTATTAAAGTTCCAGAAAAATATAATTGACGTATTTACATCATAGGACGTCATAAATTAATTAACCTATCCATCCATAGTAATTCTGCCCGAAGGCAGGTCCTTCACTGCAATCATTGCATTTTCATGCTATGCTTGCAGCTTTACTAGGGAATTATAGGTGTGGTAGCTTCCCGTTGCTTTCCACACCGGTGAAGGATGATGATGATGATAATGATAAGGGTGATGATGATGGCCATATGATTTCGGGTACCGTTTGGGTCTTAAAATTTTCCTGACATTTGTCTTACAGGTGAGGAAAAACCCCGATAAAAACCTCACCCAGAAAAACTGCCCCGACCGGGGATCGAACCCAGATCCGCTGCGTGACAAGGCAGCACGCTACCTCGAGACCACAGCGGTGGACAATTAACCTATAATGTTGGTTATAATATACAATTTGTTGTGTTTCATTTTTTCTCCACTAGGATGCATTCTTACAATATTTATTTGGCAATAAATAATATCATCTAGTTGTAGTGGATGAACAAATTAAACATAACAAACGTTTCCCATTTCTTTCGAAACATTGCCGGTTACATTAAATATATATTTTTTTAAAAATTAGTATATTTAAATAATGATTTACTTTAAGGGAGGAAAGGAGATTACGAGTATTTGAGAATAAAGTTCTTAGGAAAATTTTTGGACCAAAGAGAGATGAACAGACAGGTGAATGGAGAAGACTACATAACAATGAACTACATGGTCTTTATAGGAAGCCAGATATAATAAGAACAGTTAAGTCTCGTAGACTGCGATGGGCAGGACATGTTGCGCGTATGGGGAATGAAAGACGGCATGGAAGCTTCTTGTAGGAAAGTCAGAGGGAAAACGCCCAGTTGGTAGACCAAGAATGAGGTGGGAGAACAACATTAACTATGATTTGAGGGAAGTAGATTATGCAGGGAATGATTGGAAAGCATTAGCTCAGGATAGGGTTGTATGGAGAGCTTATGTCCGCGCGGCCATGAACCTTCGGGTTCGATAGTGCCAGTGAGTAAGTAAGTAAGTAAGTAAGTAAACAGTTCAATTTTATTCGTTAAATAGTCCTAACAAATGCCACTCTTGATTTTCTAACTCTCTAGATAAATTGGAAATCACTTGTGGCATTACTTATGAAAATTAAGTACCTAAAACAATTATAATTAGCCTTGCATATTCATAATTTATGCTGCATTGTTATTCCAAATTGTGCGCAGCGTTTCATATGAATTACAATTTATGACTTGGTTGTATTAAATAGTTGTAGGAAGAGCAATTGCAAAATGTTAGCCTTGCTCCGAGGAGGCATTAAGTATGTTACGTAAGAGTATAAAGTTAGTCAGATGTTTCTCCAGTGTATAAACAGTGGTGAAGTTGGTATTGTAGTCCTGCACCTTACCACCAAATCCTGTTGATGTTTACTACAAACTTTAAGGATATATACGAGAACTCTGGAGAGCTCATAGCTCTGTTTCATGTACTCAGGGATGCACAAAATATTTTTATATTCTATATGTAGGCCTTTTATAGAAACTGTAAAATATACAGAGTGTTACAGGACCTCACCGACAAACTTTTAGCAAAGATAGAATAGAATATAATGTATTCATTTAGTCCGGTGGAGTTAAGGTCGTGAGTTGGGATGGGTCTACAAAATTGGCTACTAGGAATCGAACGATGTCAAAGACATTAATCAACCGATAATCTATGTATCCAGTTAAATATGTATTAGATCAGTTTTCCACTCTATAGAGATAGATAACTTTTGCATTAATTCATTCTTCTTCTTCTTCTTCTTCCAAGTATTAGGCCAAGACCTGTTACGATCCTATAGAAAATTTTCCCTCCAGAGTTTCATAGGACGGCCCAGTGATCTTCGTCCTCTTGGTATATAATTATAAACAGCTTTGGGGATCCGATTTGAACTCATTCTTTCTAGACGGAGTTTCCAATTTAGTTGGTATGTTTAATATATTCCAAAATTGGCGTAGTCTTCAATTCTTTTAAGATATCGGTGTTCCTTTTTTCCGATCCCATCTGGTGTAACCCGCTGTTCTGCGCATGAATCTCATTTCACAAGCCGTTATTCTGATTTCATGTTGTCTTTTTAGTGTCCATGCTTCACTACCATAGGTCAACACTGGTCTAGCCAAAGTGTTATATAAACGTAATCTGGTGTTTTTGTACAAGGGATGGTTTCATAACTTGATTAATAATTCCCAAACTTTTATTATAACTAGTATTTTTTTCATTCTATATTACATTTTTAATATTTAGTTATTAGCATGTTATTTTGCATTAAAATTGGCTGTATATGATTCCAATAGGATGAGAGATTAAAATATATATGATACAATAAAGGCAACAGCCTCAAAATTAACATTATACTTTTTTTTCGTTTTCCCAACAATTTGTAGTTTGTGGGTTAAATCTCTTTTCGGGGCAACTGTTCAAATGTTTATTGCAGCTTTGGATATAAAATTTTGACAAGGGACTAGTGGCAAGAGTAGAGTAAAGACAATCAGATTATTGGTTGTTCGATTATATACTGGAACAACAGGGTGAACAAAAATAATAATTTGATAGCAGATATAGTGTCCATTAGGGTTATAACGTTTTGGACTTTTGTCAAATAAAATATTTACTATGCAATGAATGGGTGAACTTTTGCTTAAGACCATTGAAAAAGGCCTTCATTTCACTGAACTTCAAGAAAAGGTTACCCCCAAATTAATATTAAATATTGATATATAAATATATTAGGGAATGACCTTTTCTTGAAACTCAATGAAATGAAGGCCTTTTTCAATGGTTTTAAGTAAAAGTTTATCCATTTTTGCATAGGAAATATTTTACACCCATTCATTGCACAGGAAGTATATTATTTCACAAAAGTCCAAAAAGTTGTAACCCTAGAGAGTTGTAACTTTTTGGACTGTTTGTAGAAATAATATATTTCCTGTGAAATGAATGTGTGAACTTTTACTTAAAACCATTGAAAAAAGCCTTCATTTCACTGGACTTCGAGAAAAGGTCACCCCCAATCAATATTAAATATTGATATATAAATATATTTGGAGGTGACCTTTTCTTGAAGCTCATGAAATGATTGCCATTTTCAATGGTTTTAAGTAAACGTTTATCCATGTACTAGAACATCAGACAGCAACCTCATTGATGCAATGGAAGACCCTAATGGTAACCAACCAGAAGGCAGATACAATTTACGAAGTAACGGACCGCGCAGAGAACACGTCGCGGATAAATGTATAAATAGAGCAGGTAGTCGACTCAGCGGCGACAGCACTCTTCCTCTTGGCACCACCATCATCACCATTGTAGAACCTCGAGAGAAACACTAAAAGCTTAAACAAAAAGGAGACTGTGGTCGGGTTGGGTTTTAATTAGGTGTCCAAGGATATGGGTTCATGGACAATTGTGCTCCGGACTAGTTGGTTCAGGTTTCGGTAAAACAATGGACTTAAATCTCGGGAATCCGTGAGGAAAGGATGTTCACTTGGGGAAAAAACAGTAGGCCCAGTGTGATGTCTTGAAATTGACGATGCACTTTTATTGTCACTTGAATTACATTCGTCGTATTGGACGACGAGTTTGACGAGAAGGCTGTTGGTGGGTCAGAACTAATAATGTTTATACGACGCGCTGAAACTTATACAAAAATGGTGTGCCTTAATTTATTTCCTTTACCGACAGCGTTGTGCCCTGCACTGGCACACCCGCTAGTCGCTACTGACTAACTGCTGAACTCACAGAACTGAACTGACTGCTGAACTCCACTGAACTGAACTGAACTGAACTGAACTGACTGCTGGCACTAATTTTCGTTAAGTAAAAATTTTATTAATTCCGAGTGGGCCGGCGTTAGTCCCCTCCACCAAAAGTCTTATCGTCTCACAAACAGTTTATATGTTATACTAATTTTGATTGGTAAATTTTACCTTAAGGGCGTTATCGTGGGTGTTAAACTTAGAAGTTTGTGGCCTCGTTCCCTCCCTTTAAATTAGTTGCCTCATCATATAAAATTTTCAGGGTTACAAATGGAGTGGTCCTTAAGGGCGCGGCTATCTACTGTCGGCATCTACCTTACGCCGCAAAGAAGTCACCCGCTGTTAACGACATGTACTAGTTGAAATTAGTTTGGGGATAACTCTTTCCACAAGTTACCTAGGGAAATCCAATTGCTTGTTTGTGACTTCCCAGCCTTTTGTAAGACGTTTTTGGGCTTAGCATTGTTATAGCAATTTGACAATAGTGCAGTCTTGTAAATCCTCTTAAGAAAGGAAACTGCAGACTTTTTCCCCATTGTATAAGGGCTTATGGATCCATTGTATGATGTTTACTAATTTCGTTCGCTACAATAGCAAGGGTCCAGGTCTATGACTGGCGCTAATTGTTTTATACTAATGTTTTATTTATTGCTTATTAAATTATTTTGTGGTAGGTTATATGATTTTAATTTTGTTACTATTGAATTCCTATTTTCATTACAATTCATTTGAATATACATATGCCCTACTTCTGACAATAATTACGGGTTCATAAATTATTCACTTTGATGAAGGTACTTATTTTTCTGAAATAAGAGGCTGAGCGAATGACTTGTCACAAGCTTCAACACCGAGTTACGCATGCTTGACTCTCTCAAAACTACGTCCGCTCATTGTGGCGAGAGAGATGCACTATCTGGAGCTTGAATGAACATATCCCAAAGACAGAATTAATCACTACGGATATCATATTCTAAATGGGTTGAAGAGAGCAATCATGAGTCCCTAAAACAGTCTGAAGGCGACAGAATCTCTAATAAAGAGATACATATCTGCGCTTTCAATTCTACTCCTAGACAAAATTGCCAGTCTCAAGACGTGGTCTTGAGACTTGTAGTTCCCCAACGTTTCGCCAGAGACTGCGTCCGGCATCCTCGAGGGTTATTTATTTATTTAAAAAATAAATAACCCTTGAGGATGCCGGACGCAGTTTCTGGCGAAACTTTGGGGAACTACAAGCCTCAAGACCACGGCCAACAGCCCGGAAATATTCTACAAGATCATCATAGTTTATCCATCCATTGTACAGAAATATTTTATTTCACAAAAGTTCAAAAAGTTATATCCCTAGTGTCCATGGAATTAAGAATAGTATTGATTGGTATTTACAACTCTGAGTGTTGTTATGACGAACAATTAAGTCATACGGTTCCTCAAATTATTACCATTAAACCTGCTTACTCGGTTATCGATATATTCACCTTGTCAATGGTAGTTTACTTGCAATCACGTATTGCACTCTATCGGTTACCAAAATTACAACCCTATACGGTATACGGGGTGAATCATAAATATGGCTATACGTTTGATCGCGTTGTGTGATGAAAATATTACCATTACAGAAAATATGAAATTACCGTTGGAAAGGCAATTATTCAAATTACAACAATGGAATAAAACAAAGCAGTGTAGAACTTACGTCATTAGTCAAAATGGCGTTGAATATGCAACAGCAAATTACAATTGCCGCATGGGCAATAACGTGTGCTAATGATCGTGAGGCCGCAAGACGAGCAAGACGGGAGTTTAACGTAGTATTGCAGACGTCGACAGCTGAAATTAGTGATTGAGGAAGAATTAGAACTGTGCCTCTAAACATGTATCATAACGCAATGAATGACTTCCAAAAGCATTACCAATTATGCTTGGATGTACACGGCGAACACTTTGAAGCAATAAAGTGACTTGCTTAGTGTTGTTGTAAGTGTTTTGTTTTGTTCCATTGTTGTAATTTGAAGGATTCCCTTTCCAATGATAACATCATACTTCCTTTAATAGTAATATTTTTGTCACAAAATGCGATCAAACGTATAGCCATATTTCTGAATCACACTGTATGAATCCAAACGTATGTGGATACGAACACATAAAGGAATATGATACGGGACATGTAGACAGATGTTAATCTCCATAAAATAACATTGATTTTGTTGTCTTGCTCATATAATCAAGCTGATGACGACGTTAAATCAATGTTTTTTTAAAGAGTAGGGGATAATAAGCACACTATGTCTGTTGCGTCATGTTTATCAGTTTATTTAATTATTATTATTATTGTTTTTTGCAATTAGCCTCGTATTATTTATCTTCCACTGGAGGAGTAGAAAATCAAGTTCAGGGAGATTCCATAAAAGCAATAAAATAAATCTACGGATAGATTAATAATCCATTATATAAAAGTGGTCCACCACTGTGGTCTCGAGGTAGCGTGCTGCCTTGTCACGCAGCGGGCCCGGGTTCGATCCCCGGTCGGGACAGTTTTTCTGGGTGAGGTTTTTATCGGGGTTTTTCGTCACCTGTAAGACAATTGTCAGGAAAACTTTAAGGCACAAACGGTCCCCGAAATCATTGGCCATCATGATCATCATCCTTATCATTATCACATCATCATCATCATCATTCACCGGTGTGGAAAGCAACGGGAAGCTACCACACCTACAATTCCCTAGTAAAGCTGCAAGGATAGTATGAAATGCTATGATTGCAGTGAAGGACCTGCCTTCGGGCAGAATTACTATGGATGGATGGATATAAAAATTAATGTTTGTTTGTTTGTTCGTACTTTATGCGCGGCCACACCGTTGATTCTATTGTGATGGGGCTTTTTGCAAAATGATCAGGAGATTCCTGGGATGAACATAGACTGTAAGAGGGTTGTCATACCCAACTCCTACACCGTTAAAAATCGCCCTTTGTAGTGGAAAATGTGAAAAAAGTAGCTCTTTGGACTCTTAAATGGCTTACGCTGCCTAAAACATAATAAATACACATCATTAATGTACACATAATTGAATATCTCAAAAAGTTCTACAAAAAAGTCCGCGACAGCATATGTTCATCTCTTACGGATAACTCACAATAACGAATTTTGTCTTTTAGTTCATTTATGCCACGAAGAATGAGATAAGTAGATTCCCGGGCAACACCGGATAATCAGCACGGGGAATCTTAAAATAATTACGATATACATTTATAATTATTTTTCTTTTTACTTATTCAACTAATCATAAGAAGTACATTAATTTTCATTTTCAGCTCATTTATGCCAAGAAGATCGGGGTGAGTACATTCCCGGACAAGTTTTCAGTGTGGTCCGTTCCCGAAGCCATGCGCCTATCCATGATAACTGAAGGTATTTAACAACATAAGAACTAAACCTTGTATTTTATTATATAAGACCTAAACCTGTGACTCGAACTTATAATAATAATTTTATTGCAGCCAAATAGCCAGGATTAAAGTAGAATACATTTTAAATTTACATTTTGCATATTCACAAATTGTCTTTGTTCTTTTTGTGCATAGCTCAATGTGATATCGGTCACATGTTTTTTTGCATGGCATACATTTACAGTCTATGTTTGGTTCATGGAATTTTTTGTTCTTGCATATCAGGTGGTGGAATCCGTGGATTGCCAGCCTAGTGATGACGTGTCTCATTTCGAAATTTTCTTTTGTCCACGCACGGTCCACAATTGCCCCGGTGCTGTAGAATTCTGGATGTATTTCTTCTCTTTTTCTGTTCAATGTTGCTAGCAGCTGCTCAGATGCGCTGGTGCTGGGTAAGAGTATGCTTGTTCTGAGGTCGTCGATGAGGAAAGTTTCCTTCGCCAGTAGGTAAGCGAGTCTTGAATGCGATACTTTTGACACTCCTAATACTGCCTTTATATATCTCGCTTTCACCCTTTCTAGAGAGAAAGATTCTTCATTGTTAAATTGTCCAGATGGTTCGATAATGTATGCTACAGACTAAGAAGAGATACCTTAGATACTTTACAACAACTGAAACAAAATACCGAGAACCACGCTCTTCTACTCACATACGCCGAGAAGAGGAACCACTACAAGAGAATAATAAAAGAAAAGAAAAACGGAGGAGGCCAAAAAAGACCCACATTTAGCACTCCGCCCAAAGAAACAAGCACAAACACACTACATTGACATGGGAATATGGGAGTCGCATTTCAACAACATACTCAATAAAGAGGGACCAATCTGCGGCAAAAGGAACTCTCAAGAAATTTTAACACCAATACCCACAAACTGGATACCCCTGACCACAGAAGAAGTTGGATATGCAATAAATAACCCCAAAAACAAGAAAGCAGCGGGCCGGACGGAATATACAATGAATACATAAAAAAATGACTCGAACTTATGATTCCTTGATAATGGCATGTGGGATCATGCCGAAAAATCGGAATCAGTGGCCAGAGGCCGAACTTGAATCCAAGACGCGGAAAACCCAAGAAAACTTTCATCATCATCATCATCATGAACAAATTCGTTTTAGGCCATGTGGCCTGTACGGTAAACCTAGCAAAGATGGTCTTGATCTTCCACCGATGTTTTTGGTCTTCCTTGGTCCCTATGTCCAGTTGGGGTACATTGGAATGCCAATTTTGGAAGTCTATTTCTTGCCATTCTCCTCAGATGATTTTTCCATTCTTGTTGGTTTCTGTGTATATCTTTATTTAAACTTGTTACTCCAAGTTTTCCTCTGATAATAGTGTTCCTTTGGTGATCCAGTCTATTAACTCCTAACAATGATCGTAAGAAGCGCATTTGGCTTACTTGAAGTTTATGAGAGTTCCTTTTATTTAAAATCCAAATTTCACTTCCGTATTTTAGAGCAGCTTTTGATGTGATGTTATGTAATCTTAGTTTTGTCTCTGTCCTCATCTGTTTACCAAAATGTCTTCGAATTACCCCATTCATTTTATTATATTTTTGTAATTTTAATCAATGTTACTCTTATACTCTGCAAATACACTTCCTAAGTAAGAGAAATCTGACACTTGTTCTATAATTTTTCCATCAATCTCAATTTTCATATCCATACTTATATCCGCGAAAATCTGCAATATATATATGGAATGATAAGAAAAATAAATGCCTGGACGGGATTCGAACCCGGATCTCTGAGTTCTGGGTTCGAATCCCGTCCAGGCATTTATTTTTCTTAACATTCCATATTAAGCTTGCATTGCTCAATGTTAAACATTTAATTATAACATCTATAAAGCGTCACTGCTATAGGTAAAAATATTCTCTTTAATTTGCTTACTTGATATAGTCAGCTGCTAGATGGCGGTGAAGACCGAGTTCTCGCGACATCTAGTAATAATGGAGAGTATAATACATATATAAGAAAAATAAGTGTTTGAATTGGATTCGCCTGGTAGTGTAATGGATATCACACTGTGGTACAGACTCAGAGATCCGGGTTCGAATCCCGTCCAGGCATTTATTTTTCTTATCATTCCATATTAAGCTTGCATTGCTCAATGTTAAACATTTAATTATAACATATATATATATATATATATATATATATACACACACACACACACACATCTTCAGTGACATACTTGCACTTATAATCTTCCTGCAGTGCTGATTAGTGTTATTGGTTTATGAGTTGTTACATTCTACTTGCGATTTTGGAACCTGTACGCCACAAATATATTTGATAATACAGACAGTAGAGTGTAAAGTGGGCTTAACTAATGAGATTGTGGGGTTGTTAATTTTGTTATCGATCTCTCAACAGGTGGACGTGTTACAGTCATGCGCCATGTTGAATCGTTTCGGTGAAACAGAATATTTTAGACTACTTCTACTTTTATGTTGTCAATATTTACCACTTGAAGGGACTCGGTAATTGCTAGAAATTCTAAAGTGAAATTGGAGATGAGAAGCAAGACGTTCGATTTACTAAATAATTATGTTTACGTAGCGTGACAGACATTGTGATCCAGTAACCGAATTCTTAGAATTCCAATATATTCTAAATAAATAGGGAATTTGATCTTTGTATCTTACGTCTGTATACACCAACTTATATTAAGAAACAATATTTATTTCAAACTGCTTAAAAATATAATACAAAGTAACTCTTATTACAGATAAAACGTGTAGTATTACATTATAATAAATCAAAATGTGTCTTTTATTGAAAAATATTGATGGAATGGAATTTTAAAATATTTATATTTAATCATAGATAAATAACACTGAGCAAAAAAAATTATCTTAGAAAGAAAATATGTGATTCTGAAAGTATTTTCTTCTCCTGAATTCAAATATGATATCGATTTTTCTCCATCACACAAGGTTTCCGAGAGACAGGAATTTATAATTTCAAACTTACTTACTTACTTACTTACTTACTCACTGGCACTATCGAACCCGTAGGTTCATGGCCGCACGGACATAAGCTCTCCATACATCCATATCCTGAGCCAATGCTTTCCAATCATTCCCTGTATAATCTACTTCCCTCAAATAATAGTTAATGTTGTTCTCCCACCTCATTCTTGGTCTACCAACTGGGCGTTTTCCTTCTGGCTTTCCTACAAGAAGTTTCCATGCACGTCTTTCATTCCCCATACGCGCAACATGTCCTGCCCATCGCAGTCTACGGGACTTAACTGTTCTTATTATATCTGGCTTCCTATAAAGACCATGTAGTTCATTGTTATGTAGTCTTCTCCATTCACCTGTCTGTTCATCTCTCTTTGGTCCAAAAATTTTCCTAAGAACTTTATTCTCAAATACTCGTAATCTCCTTTCCTCCCTTAAAGTAAGAGTCCATGTTTCGCACCCATATAATGCAACTGGTAGAATAATAGTTTTATATATTTTCAGCTTAACGTTTTTTGAAAGGAGTTGGGACATCAAAAGTCTCTGCAATGCATAATAGCATGCATTTCCAGAATTGAGCCTATGTTTAATTTCTTTGTGCATCTCATTCCTATTTGTGATTATTGTTCCTAGGTATTTGAATTCAGCCAATTCCTCAAAATTTCCCTCATTTTGTCATTAGCTGTCCATTTCCATTATATAATGTATTTCTACGTGTGACCATATATTTAGTTTTACTGATATTTACTTCCAGTCCTAATTTCTTAGTGTTACTCAATAGTGTGTGCGTGTTGGCCTTTAGTATCTCCTCGCTATCGGCCAGTAGTACTACATCATCAGCATAAACTAACAGCTTATTAATACCATTCAGTTGTAAGCCTTTCTCATTCTCTAAAGATTTAATGGCATGCTCTAGTACAAAATTAAATAGTAGAGGAGATAGTGCATCTCCTTGCTTCAACCCATTCTGGATTTCAAAAGTGTCTGAAAACTGTTTGCCTACACGCACCCTACTCGTTGAGCCATTTAGACACATTCGTATAAGTCTAACTAACTTTTTAGGAATTCCGAACTCCAGCAGGATACTATATAACTTCTCCCTCTTAATTGAATCATATGCTTTTTGGAAGTCTACGTATAGTTGATGTACAGTACCATTTCTTTTCTAAAATCTGTCTTATACTAAAAATCTGATCTGTTGTAGACCTGTTTCTTCTAAATGCGCATTGATGATCTCCTAGAATGTCATCAATATAGGGAGTAAGTCTGCTTACTAATATATTTGTTAGAATTTTGTACGAAGTTGAAAGTAATGAGATGCCCCTATAGTTGTTGCAATCAGTTTTATCTCCTTTCTTATAAATTGGTAAGATAATTGATTCCTTCCATTCAACACTTTAATATTTTCTACATTCGTAACTACACAATATTCGAACATTCGAACTCACCTAGAAAGTAAGAAATTACGATTTTCTGCTATATTTCGCCTGTGGAACATCCCTCTTTTTGTCCAACAATAATCGACCAGCATATTGGATTCCATTTGCTTTGATAATATCTTTTCCATAGCTGAAATCTCCTAAGTTAGCTCATTTGGGTTTATTTTACAATGGCCAAATGGACGAAAAAACGTTTATTAAAAAAATAATTATTTAAATCCATTAATTGTAATTGAAATAAAAAAACTGTGGGCGATGGAGAAATTCCGAATACATATCTGAAAACACGATACAAAACTGCATTAAGTACATCTGTTGGTACTCATGAGACAAAATCATGTTGACCAGTGTAATTACCACCACTATTTATATTAAATAACAATATAATTACTGGAACTTGGACTTCTGATGTTATGTCTTTTCTTTACCATTCCATTCCATTAACTCAATTTAACATCTCATCTTTTTACATGCCACACACCACCAGGGCATTACACTGGCATGACCTGACGGGAGAGGGATTTTAAACTATGTATTATACACATATTATCAATAAAACATAATCATCAAACAAAAATTAAAAACATTTTTAGATGTTTTTAATATTTGTTCGGTGAATGGGTTTTATTGATAATGTGTGCAACACAACTTCCTTAGAATTCATACGTTTGACTCTAATATGGGAATCTTTTAGGATTTAATTGTTATACTTTTTTACAGGACAGAAATATATTCAGAAGGAAAATAACTTTCCTCAATGACCTTTTTGTTATTTTCTTCATTTGTAATAGTTCACGCCTATTCCAAGACTGTAAACGTACAAACACAATAATAATAATAATAATAATAATAATAATAATAATAATAATAATAATAATAATAGTCCCGCGCCGTAGCCGAGCGGTTAAGGTAGAAAGCCTTGGCGCAGAGCTACGGGACTTGCCCTGGTTCGAGTCTCCATAGGGGAAGAAATTTCTCATGGTATTTCGGCCAGTATGGGACCGGTGCCCACCCAGCATCGTGAGGCAATTGGGTAGCTACAATAAGTAGCGGCTCCAGGTTGAGGAACCAGCTATAACGGCTGGGGGACTCGACATGCTAACCACATGTCACCCCTACACTGGCTGTTGATCATCTACCTCTGTGATTGACACATGTGGATGTGAAGGGCCAGCAGCCGGCTGGTAAAAGGGCAACCGCTGAAAAGTGGAAAGACCCTCAATCGGAATCGGAATAATAATAATAATAATAATAATAATAATAATAATGATGATGATGGTAATGATGGTAATGGTGATGATAATGATGATTCTGATAATTATGATGATAATGATGATTCTGATAATTATGATGATAATGATGATTCTGATGATGATGATGATGATGATGATAATAATGACGATGATTATGATAATGGTAATAATGATAATGATAATGATGACGATGACGATGACAATTAATAATAATAATAATAATAACAATAACAATAATAGCTTTATTTTACCTGGCAGAGTTAAGGCCTTGTCTACCACTCAACACAGGTTTAAAAAAATACAAACAAAAAAAGTCTTAAATCTAAATTACAATATATATATATATATATATATATATATATATATATAAACGATTACAAGTTATGAATACAATACAATTAATATTTATAATGTATTTTGGTTTACTCTAAATTTAACGAATTAAATATATAATATGTACAAGATATATAAAAAAACGAGGAAAAGATTAATGACATAGTATAAAATTAAATAAATAGAGAAAAATTAATTATTAGACAACAGGTAACTGTATAAGCGTGACTTAAAGGTGCCAAGTGTGCGGCAACCCCTGATAATGATAACGATGATGGTAATGATGATAATGATGATGGTAATGCTGATGATAATGATGATTCTGATAATGATGATGATGATAATGATGATTCTGATAATGATGATGATAATGACGATGATTATGATAATGGTGATAATGATAATGATGACGATGACAATGACAATGACGATGACGACGACGGTGATGACGGCGATGATTATGACGACGACGATGACGACGATGATGATGGCGATGATGATAATGATAATATGGCACAAAGATAACAATCCCAATAAGGTAATAGAATTATTAAAATAATGTCTATGTATACTTAATTTTGTATCCCTCGAAATGCCACGATGTACCGGTGTCGTCTTTCGATAGGGAAGTTACCAAGTTTATCTTAGATTGCACCTTGTGCCATATGACAGCTCGCCTATCACATTCAGTATTTAAAGTGATTGCTCTTAATTTTTCAAAGTTAGGTTATCATTAATTCTATTTTTCTAAATTGTATTTACAACACACAGTTGAAAATTATTATTATTATTTATTATTATTATTATTATTATTATTATTTATTATTATTATTATTATTATTATTAAAGGAATCAGGCGTAAATTCGCGGAAATTCATGACATACAAAATAAAACATTGTATCCTGCCTTAATAGTAATTCTGCTAAAGAGTCACCAATAAATCTGGAAAACAGATCCGCCCAATTAAAACCACAGATTCAGTAAAAGTGATAAAACCAGGACAAATACACACCCAAATTGATCCCGATACATATTCCGTTCTAATGATACACTGTTCAGGGCGAAACACACATCAGCATCAATTTGGGTAAGTTTTTTATCACTTTTACTGTACCTGTGATTTTAAGTAGACAGATCTACTTCCCAGATTAACTGCTGAATCTTTTAGCGAAATCACTACTAAGTTGTATTGTTTTATTATGTAGTTAAAAATGAGTTCAGGAGTATTTGAGAATAAAGTTCTAAGGACAATTTTTGGACCAAAGAGAGATGAACAGACAGGTGAATGGAGAAAACAACATAACTATATGGTATTTATAGGAAGTCAAATATAATAACAGTTAAGTCTCGTAGGGAAGCACACGTGGCACGAATGGGGAGTCTGTGCATGAAAGCTTCTTGTAGGAAAACCAGAGTGAAAACGCCTAGTTGGTAACATTAAATATGTGGTATTTATAGGAAGCCAAACATAATAAACTGTTAAGTCTCGTAGACTGCGGTGGGCAGGACATATGGTACGAATGGGGAGTGAAATACGTGCATGGAAGCTTCTTGTAGGAAAATCACAGGGAAAACGGCCGGTTGGTAGACCAAGAATGAGGTAGGAGAATAACATTAACTATGTGGTATTTATAGGAAGCCAAACATAATAACAGTTAGGTCATGTAGCCTGAGGTGGGCAGGACATGTGGCACAAATGAGGAGTGAAATACGTGCATGGAAGCTTCTTGTAGGAAAACCAGAAGGAAAACGCCCAGATGATAGACCAATAATGAGGTGAGAGATTAACATTAACTATGATTTGAGAGAAGTTGATTATACAGGGTATGATTGGAAAACATTAAGTCAGGATAGTGCCCGTGAGTTAGTTAGTTAGCTAGTTAAATCTATGTGTAGTATAGAAATAATATGACGTGTTTTGAGTTATTTGGTGTCGGGAACACCGGGTGGCGAATACTTGGCAAGAGAGATCTAATGAGTATTGTTAATAAAGGGAGTCAATAAATTGAACTCAAATAAAAAATGACCTAGACAATATTGCTGGGGTCTGTATTGACATGAAAGAGTATTGTCACTGAACTCAGAGTTGAATTAAATTTTATGCTTTTAATGAATTCAGTGATGCGGCAGTCAATGAAAACGACAAGCACTCCGTTATATAGAATGTTAAAAAAAATTCGTATACAAATTTTCATGGGTGAGCTTAATTTATCCAATAAGTCTTCATAAATACCCTGGAAAAATACAACATGAAAATATCTGAAAATAAAACCAAATCCATGACAATCACTGGAAAGGGACTTTCGAGAGTAAAAATATATAATAAATAATAAACCAATAGAACAAGTAACACACTTTAATTATTTAGGTAATAATATATCACAGTTTCATAATCAAAAAGATGTGGAATCAAATTTAGAAAAATATAACAGATTAAATGGTATAATTAGGAGAAATTTTGGAAAACAAATGAGGAAAGAAATCCAATTGAGATTTCATAATGCCACAGCCAAACCTGCTCTACTATACGGAAGTGAATGCTGGACACTTCGAGCAAAAGATAAATCCCGCATTAATAGTTCACAAATGAGATTCCTCCGTTCACTAACTGGAGTAACATTAAGGGATAGAATGAAAAGTGATGAGATAAGGATGCAGTGGAATAGTAGGGAAATGGTTGAACATATACAAAATTATCAGATTAAATGGTTCCAACACGTCCAGAGAATGTCAAATTCCCGTTTACCAAAGATGATTTACCACCTCAACCCTAAAGGCAAAAGAGACCTCGGAAGACCCTTCAACCGATGGAAAGATCAGTTTTTGTAGTCGCAGAAAGGACATAATCACCCAATACTGCATTCGGAAGAAGAAGAAGCTTTCATAAATGCCACGTTGTTCAATTTTAACTCTACCAACTATGGATTGGCAACATCATGCGTTTATTTTTGTGAGAAAAATGAAATGCTATTTTTTTAAGATGATTAAATGTTACGGAAGAATTAGTCAGGTAGGAGCGAACCTTGTTGAAAACAATATACCTGTTATATCTTAGTTAATCTTTTAATATGAATTCTTGAAGGTATCATGTGATAATTTTTACACGCTTTATATTAGCTTGACCTGTATCTGTCTATGTACCGGAATCTTTCAACACGATTTTCTCCCACTTAAAAACAATGGATCGACTTGAAACTTTGTATACTTGTAAAGGACCAATGACAATACAATAAATCCATAACTGTTTTCTAAGATCCTGGCCAGGATCATCAGGACATGAAAAAAATAAAGACCGGTATAATAGGTTGCTGACTTATCGACCATTTAGTCGATTGTTGTAAGTTGGTAGAGCGGTGGACTGTAATGGTATATAAATTTCAGTAATCCATAGCTCGCTGGTTCAAATCCGGCCTGGAGATTTTTTAGAACTGAAAATATCGTAAGCAATTACATTTTCCTGTGATTCCGGTTTATGACAATCAATTCAACTAAAAAAATAATAGTCTAAAAAATAAAACAACACGCTTTATTAGAAAATCAAACTAAAAAATAGAAAAAAAATAGTTTAAAAAACTAAAACAGCAAACTTTATTTGAAAACCGAACTAAAAAATGAAAAATAATTTTCATTTCCAACACGCTTGGGATAAAATTAAAGTGGTCAACAAAAAAAAATCATCATCAACACATTTAGAATAAAACTAGAGTTATCTACAAAAAAATTACCAACAAAAGCATGGGGAGCTTTTTATGGTTTTTACATTTTTTTTTCTTAGAGACTTTACTTTTACCAATATCTGTTTATTATCAAATATGTTATCAAATATATTAATTGATAAAGAGCAGCCCACGATTTTGATGATAGAATTATTTTTTTTGTAGATAACTCTAGTTTTATTATAGATGTGTTGGAGATGATTTTTTTGTTGACCACTTTAATTTATCCCAAGCGTGTTGGAAATTAAAATTATTTTTCATTTTTTAGTTCGGTTTTGTAATAAAGCGTGTTGTTTTAGTGTTTTTAAAACTATTATTTATACTGACTTATTTTGTCGGTGTAGTCGATAATTTCAATTCTTAGCGGCCCCTGTTCTATTCCCGGTAAAGGAATTTAAATCATCGTCATAGATGAATACATTTTTCTTACCTACTGTTTTCTTGCAGGATCAATTAAGCCTATAATATTACTTTTATTGAATCTAAATGTAGACCTATCATTACTTAATCTTTCAGGACTTATATTGCCTCAAGATATTGTGTGTGTCTTAGGCGTTGCCTCTCTTATACTGATATCCACTGATTTAGATAAGAAGACATTTTCTTCTTCTTCTTCTTCTTCTTCTTCCTTCCAAGTATTAGGCAAGGCCTGTTACGATCCTATAGAAAATTTTCCCTCCAGCGTTTCATAGGAGGCCCAGAGATCCTCGTCTCTTGGTATATAATTATAAACGGCTTTGGGGATCCGATTTGAACTCATTCTTTGTAGATGGTGTTTCCAATTTAGTTGGTACTGTTTAATATATTCCAAAATTTTGGCGTAGTCTTCAATTCTTTTAAGATATCGGTGTTCCTTTTCCGATCCCATCTGGTGTAACCCGCTGTTGTGCGCATGAATCTCATTTCACAAGCCGAAATTCTGCTTTTATGTTGTCTTTTTAGTGTCCATGCTTCACTACCATAGGTCGACACTGGTCTAGCCAAAGTGTTACATAAACGTAATCTGGTGTTTTTTGTATAAGGGATGGTTTCATAACTTGATTAATATTTCCCAAACTTTTATTGTAACTAGTAATTTTTTCAGGGATATCCTTTTCATCCCAGATAGAGAGATAGTATCCAAGATATTTAAATTGATTAGATCTCTCTAAAATTTTATTCTGGAGACAGATTTTACTTTGTATCTAGAACTTAAGATTTAAAGAAGCTTCTCTATTTACAACTTTGAAGGTTATTAGTTTAATTTAACTTAAAATATTTCCTGTGAAAGTTAAATTAAGCCTTAATAAATACTAATAACCAGTGCTCTTAAAATTAATCCTGGGGTCCTTCCCATGAAATACCATAATTTTAGTTTTGTTAATTGATATTTCCATATTAAATTTGGCAGCTGTTTTCTTGTAAATTATAAAGTGATCGTTGCAAATCATTTTAGGAAAGTGCCAGAAGCGCTAAATCGTCTGCAAAAAGAATAGCATCGAGTTTGAGGTTCACCTCATATTGAAGTTTATATTGAAGAAGACGTTATAAATCTCACTAATAGGCCTATGTAGTTCAAAGTGTGATCAGGACAATAGTTTTTATATCCAATGGAGGAGGTTTAAATCCTGCAAAAGAACGGTAATAAAATTATATGGAAGAAGAATACAATAGATTTACATCAGTTGAAAAGTGTTTTATCTCTTAATACGTTATATTAAATACTATTTTGATGTTTATGATCAACCAGCAATATTATTATGTAAAAAAGCTGGTAAACAATATTTATAAAAGTGCTATTCATAATGTCTGGAATTTCAATACATATTTGTGGTCTGTTTTAGTGCGTAACTAATTGAATACTTGGAGTGAATTTTTTTTACTATGCCTCTTATATCAAATCAGAAAAAAAACTTTTATTTATCTATAATCTTTATAGTAGTAGGACTTTATTAGACAAAAAGTAAGATATTTACAATATTATTTACAAATATGGGTCGCACGGGCAGTAAGCCGTACGTGCTGTTGACAGTCCGTTACAATAAAGTAATAATTGGTACTAGTGTAAAGAAAAATAAACAACAAAAAAAGCAATAACATTACAATTACATAAAGAAAACACAATAATATTACAATTAAATAATAACACAATAGCATTATACACTAAAAAAACATTAACATTACAATTACATAAAGAAAACACAATAATACTACAATTAAATAATAACACAATAGCATTATACACTAAAAAACATTAACATTACAATTACATAAAGAAAATACAATAATATCACAATTAAATAATAACACAATAGCATTATACACTAAAAAACATTAACATTACAATTACATAAAGAAAACACAATAATATTACAATTAAATAATAACACAATAGCATTATACACTAATCAATTTATATATAATTGTTAAGAATTAATGGTATTGCATTTGGATAACATATATTTATTCATGAATGAGTGTTGTCCTTATTTTCCGCATAATCTTTATAAAAGCATAGTATCTTATACGTAATGACTTATATTCACGGGCACCCTATACGTAATATCTTCCAATCAGGAATCGTATTATTCTGAACATATTCTCATACAAGTAATTCATGGGGAAACATCAATCGAAACTATTATAATAAAATTTCCGTTATTGTCGTCATTGTACAAAATGATACAGCTTAATTTAGTGGATTTAACATAGCTGATTCTATTAAGTCATCAGCAGGCCTGCGGTTGAGCTGTCAAGCCTGTAAATTTGGCCGGGGAAATTATTTTCTTAGTTTCTTTGTTTCTTGGTTTAATAATTATTATATTACTTAGTTAAATATTATTATACCTGGACAGCAAGCAGAAAACAAGCCAACAAGCTGTTAGCAGTAGAAATGGATTTTTGGAGGCGATCGACAAGAATTTCAAGAAGGGATAAGGTCAGAAACAGCACAACAAGGGAAATTATGCAAGTTGAAAAAAAAATATTGGAAAATATTAGAAGAAAAAAAGTTTGAAATGGTATGGAAACCTCATAAGAATGGAAGAATAGATAATACCAAAGAATATCCTTATTTGGAAAGCTAATTGAAGAAGTGGACAGTTATATTATATGGGTGCGAAACATGGACTCTTACTTTAAGGGAGGAAAGGATATTACGAGTATTTGAGAATAAAGTTCTTAGGAAAAATTTTGGACCAAAGAGAGATGAACAGACAGGTGAATGGAGAAGACTAATTAACAATGAACTACATGGTATTTATAGGAAACCAGATATAATAAGAACAGTTGAGTCTCGTAGACTGCGATGGGCAGGACATGTTGCACGTATGGGGAATGAAAGACGTGCGGTGGAAGCTTCTTGTAGGAAAGCCAGAAGGAAAACGCCCAGTTGGTAGACCAAGAATGAGGTGGGAGAACAACATTAACTATGATTTGAGGGAAGTAGATTATACAGGGAATGATTGGAAAGCATTAGCTCAGGAAAGGGACATATGGAGAGCTTATGTCCGCGCGGCCATAAACCTACGGGTTCGATAGTGCCAGTGAGTAAGTAAGTAAGTAATGGAAGAAGTGGAAGAGGCAAACCTAGAGAACGTTGGATAGATGGATGAAGAGAAGTATGGAAGCTTGAGATTCGAAGGAAGAAGATGCTTTAGACAGGAACCTCTGGCGACAAATTACTTTGGGTTGAAGGGGAAACACTGTATTGTGGAATATTCCTAATTAAAAAAAAGTATCCGTATCACACATTTCCGAGATTAGAATCTTCTCCTTCAGGATCATTTAATGATCTCGGTTGAAATCGAACGCTCGAACTTGGGACCTCGATATGATCAAAGCAGAAGAATAAATTTACATATTTGGTACATACTATGACTAAAAAACTAAAAGAAGAATATGAAAAATGGGGACTTTAAATAAACATTGAGAAAACTAAATATCTGTGTATAGGAGAAGAAATAGAAAATATAAATTTCAATAATGGAGAAGAACTAAAACCTAGTATTGAATGCACTTATTTAGGAACAAAATTAGACCATTCAGGCGATAACACAGTGGAAATTAAAATTAGAATCGCACAAACAAAACAAGCAATAGATGCTTTGAACTCTGTTTGGTGGAGCAAAAATATTACAAAAAATAGAAAATTACAAATATATCAAACCATAATTCAGAGCATTTTAATATATGGTGCTGAAGTCTGGCAAATTCCTACCAGGGAAATGAAAATAATTTTAAGTACAGAAATGGATGTTTTAAGAAGATCAGCTGGAAAATCTAGAATGGATAGAATACGAAATAAAGAAATAAGGGAAATTATGGGTGTACAAGAGGAGCCGGACATCATAGAAAAGAAAAGATTGCAGTGGTATGGTCATGTCAAATGAATGCCAGAGCAACGATTGCCAAACATTGTTATGGAATGGATCCCAATGGAAAGGAGGAAGAGAGGAAGACCGAAGAAAACTTGGATAGAAGGGGTACAAGCAACTATGAATATCAGAGGAATGGAGGAAGATCAATGGATGGATAGAGAGAAATGGCGTTTGGTTTCCGGAAGACGGCTGCAGCTGCCATGATACCGGATGATGATGATGATGACTTACGTTTATTGAACTAGGTCCTTTAAATACAGATTAATTTTACTCCAGTCTACTATGAATATGGAATTGTCCATCTAAAGACATGACGCATTTATACAAATAAAAACAGTATTTGACTATAATAATATAGGCCTACAAAATATTACGTTATTATAAAAAGTAAATCCTGCAGGGTTCAAAATATTTATCTTTCTTTCACGAATGAAGTCTTCGGAAATTGTCGATGCGGAACAGAACTGTATGACACGGCTTTGGTATAATATCTGACAAATATAAACGTCCCTATGAATCTATAATCGCACAAAATGCCGATGTTAAAACATTTTGATAAAAAAAAATAACAGACACAAAAGGAGCGAAAGCTGCGTCAATATTGGACGTGCCCATTTAGCGATTCATAATGGATTATTGACAGCTGTCACAGTTTGTCTATCCAAGCGAGAACATCCCTTCCCGACGCCAAACAACGACCGATAAAAAATCGACGATATTGCAGACAGAGGATTCTAACCGACAACCACTTTACTAACAAACAAATTCGTCAGTTTTAAGCTCTAAAATACCTGATTTAACAAGAGAAAAATACAGAGTCTGGATATAGGCTAAGTGGAGAGAGCAGGATTTTGTATTTTTGTTTCCAACAAGTTACGTTGGCATTCGACTATTTATCTATCAAACGTTTAAAGATAATCTCTCAACATTTTATATTAAAATTTTTGTGAACAATAATATGATAATCTCTTTTAAAAATGAATTCTACATCTGTTTTAGGGCGTTATTCAGCTAGGAAATAAACTTTTAAAATATTGAATTCTGAATTAGTTGTTTTGAAAACTTACGCTTAATGTGAAAACAAATTCCGTTTTTAGCGAATTCAACCGGGAAGAATATATTAAACAGATTAAAAAAATTACAGATCTTCACCGATCCTATCTAGTAGACACAGAAAATGACCATGAATGAAAATAATATATGCATATATAGGCCTATAAGTGTTTGAATTGGAATCGTCTGGTGGTGTAATGGATAACACGCTGGGGTGCCAACCCAGAGATCCGGGTTCGAATCCCGTTCAGGCATTTATTTTTCTTATCATGTCATATTAAGCTTGTATTGCTCAGTGTCAAAAAATGTAATTATAACATCGATAAAGCGTCACTGCTATAAAGTATAAATATTCTCTTTAATTTGCTTTCTTGTTATAATCAGCTACTAGATGGCAGTGAAGACCGAATTCTCGCGACATCTAGTAATAATGGAGAATGTAATGTATATATATAAGAAAAATAAGTGTTTGAATTGGAATCGCCTGCTGGTGTAATGGATAACACGCTGGGGTGCCAACCCAGAGATCCGGGTTCGAATCCCGTTCAGGCATTTATTCTTCTTATCATGTTACACACACACATATATATATATATATATATGTTATAATTAAATGTTTAAATTGAGCAACGTAAGCTTAATATGGTATGATGAGAAAAATAAATGCCTGGACGGGATTCGAACCCGGATCTCTGAGTCTGTACCTCAGCGTGACGCTGAGATACAGACTCAGAGATCCGGGTTCGAATCCCGCCCAGGTATTTATTTTTCTTATCATACCATATATATATATATATATATATATATATATCCATAGTAATTCTGCCCGAGGGCAGGTCTTACACTGCAATCATAGTATTTTCATGCTACGCTTTGCAGCTTTACTAGGGAATTATAGGTGTGGTAGCTTCTCGTTGCTTTCCACACCGGTGAAGGATGATAAGGATGATGATGATGGCCGGATGATTTTAGGGGACCGTTGGGTCCTGAGCTTCCTGGCATTTGTCTTACAGGTGAGGAAAAATCCCCGAAAAAACCTCGTCCAGGAAGGGGTGACCGGGAATCGAACTCGGGCCCGCTGCGTGACCACAGCGGTAGACTATATTCTATATATATTTAGTTATTTGTTTATTTTGTAAACCCTTGTTTTCCTCAACGATATTTAGGTGCTCTCCCCCTACAGGGAAGAAATTGAGTCATAGTAATTTAGTTACACTTATTTTCGTATAGATGTCATTGGGGTGGCCCGTGGTCAGCATTCCGCCTCGAACTGACATCTAGGAAACCAAGATAATACTAAGACGAGAAAATTCGGTAAATTTTGCTCCGATGCCATTTTATTCAGGTTTAAGGATCTTTTACGATCCTGAAAATCTTCAGACTCGGGACCCACGGCTTAATGTCACTCCCGGAGGACTTGCTCCTTGGATTTTTCCATCCTAAAAATCCATCGATCCCGGCCGGGTTTGAACCCACGACCCTCGGGACCAGAGGCAAGGAGCGTAAACCACTAGTCAATCGCAGCCCATCTATAATATATATATATATCATATATATAAAATGTGTATTCTGCAACGTCATTTCCTGGAAAATAATTCGTTTAAGAAAGTGTAAACAGTGTTTTTTGTGGTATAATCAATTGTTACAAATGTTTTTATATTATCTCACGCATGCGCTTTCTGTTGAAATTCATGCACTATATATACAATCTGGTAGTCGTATTTCTTAGAGAGTCAGTCACTGCAAATAATGCTATGACCTATTCAGAATGTTAAAAAGGAGGTGCTTTCTTTATCATGATAAACTTTAGTTGGTAAATTCTATGCGAAACACGACTGTGGTTGGTTATAAATAAAAATAATTGAAATGGGATTGGTCATTGACTCCCATTTTGGGCATGAGTTAAATAGTCATAAATAATGCCACGAGTGATTTCCAATTTATCTGGAGAATTTGGAAATCAAGAGTGGCATTTTTTTAGGACTATTTAACGTATAAAATTAAGCTGTTTACTCACAAATCATTATTTAAATATAGTTATTTTAAAATAATAAATGGTTTGTATGCGGATACAAAAAAGGTAAGTTCAGTTAAGGAAAGAGTGGATAATACTGAGTTTGCAGTGAAAGATCTGCTCTTGGGTTGAACACTATGCATGTGTGTATGTATTTTAAAAAATATTTGTATATTTGAATGTAAACATCGAAGTTTTTGAATACAAATGAAAAATGTTTAGTCATGGTGTCATTTTGTTTCATCCACTGCAAACTAGATCATATTATTTATTGCCAAATAGGAACGCAATATTGTAAGAATGCACCCTAGTGGAGTAAAAATGAAACACATCAGACTGTATATTATAACCAACATTATAGGTTATTAATTATTTTTTAGGAAACAACTCAGTAAAATGATTATTTAAAAACACAATTATTGAACACACAATATTACCGAATGTGTAGTTCGAAGGAATCTGTTCATTATTTGCTATATTCAATGTATTTCTTGGAGAGTCAGTCACTGCAAAATAATGCTCTGACTTGTTCAGAATATTAAAAAGGAGGAGCCTTCTTTATTTTGGTAAAGATAAATGGATAAATAGCTAGATGAAACACGACTGTCATTGGTTGTAAAACAAAATTCATTGAAACGTGATTGGTCATTGACTCTCAATTGGAGCATGGGTTAAATGTAGTCAATATTATAACAGTCGCTTTTTTTTATTAAAATCAATATCTGTATAAATAATTATTTTACCTTCAATACGATTCCGATTGAGGGTCTTTCCACTTTTCAGCGGTTGCCAGCCGGCTGCTGGCCCTTCACATCCACATGTGTCAATCACAGAGGTAGATGATCAACAGCCAGTGTAGGGGTGATGTGGTTAGCATGTCGAGTCCCCCAGCCGTTATTACTGGTTCATCAACCTGGAGCCGCTACTTATTGTAGCTACCCAATTGCCTCACGATGCTGGGTGGGCACCGGTCCCATACTGGACGAAATACCATGAGAAAATTTCTTCCCCCATGGAGACTCGAACCAGTGCAAGTCCCGTACCTCTGCGCCAAGGCTTCCTACCTTAACCGCTCGGCTACGGCGCGGGACCTTCAATACAAATATATAAATTCAAATCCTGTCCTTGCCGACTTCTTTTAAAATAATATTTACTTACTTATTCACTGACTGGCACTGTCGAAACTATAGGTTCGTGACCGCGCGGACATAAGCTTTCCATACATCCCTATCCTGAGCTAATGATTTCCAATCATTCCCTGTATAATCTACTTCCCTCAATTCATAGTTAATGTTATTCTCCCACATTGGTCTACCAACTGGGCGTTTTCCCTCCGGTTTTCCTACAAGAAGCTTCCATGCAAGTCTTTCATTCCCCATACGTGCAACATGTCCTGCCCATCGCAGTCTACGAGACGTAACTGTTCTTATTATATCTGGCTTCCTATAAAGACCATGTAGTTTATTGTTATGTAGTCTTCTCCATTCACCTGTTTGTTCATCTCTCTTTGGTCCAAAAATTTTCCTAAGTACTTTATTCTCAAATACTTGTAATCTCCTTTCCTCCCTTAAACTAAGAGTCCTGTTTCGCATCCATATAATGTAAACTGGTAGAATAATAGTTGTTATATATTTTCAGTTTAAGGTTTTCCTGAAGGAGTTGGGACATCACGAGTCCTGCAATGCATAATAGCACGCATTTCCAGGATTGAGCCTATGTTTAATTTCTTCGTGCATCTCATTCCTATTTGTGATTATTGTTCCTAGGTATTTGAATTCAGCCACTTCCTCAAAATTTCCCTCATTTGTCATTAGCTGTCCATTTCCATTATATAATATATTTCTACGTGTGACCATATATTTAGTTTTATTGATATTTACTTCCAGTCCTAATTTTTTAGTGTTACTCAATAGTGTATACTGGCTTGTTTAAAAGGAGATACAATGTTTTCGGTATTCCGTTAGCGTCGATATTCCCTCCAGTAGTGGCCAATGTGTATATCAGATTGGTCATTAAATTTTAAAACAATCAACAAGGCCTACTGTTTATTAGCAACGTCCCCATTCAAAATCAGTTGTCATCATATATGATTTAGCTTGCAGGCTTTACTATCCAGATGGAAGGTAATTGGATTATGCATGATTCACCATACATAATGCATCCATATTTACTCGCTCAACCTCCGTCAAAAAGTTTAAGTATTAATTAACGGAAACCAACAGCTTGCAAGCGTATGTTTTCTCTTGTTGGGGAGAGTAACCGCAGTTCCGCTATACGAGCATAACAGCTACGTGTT